>MDKJ01212534.1:0-13686 GCA_005239525.1 Nicotiana knightiana | reverse complement strand
ATACCTGCAGGTCATAACTGATTTACCAATATACCTCGAACTGAAACCAATACCTCACATAATTATGTAATCAACTCATCAATAACGAACTCCCCCACTTGGCTCAAAGCCAAGGATCAAGACAAACAAGACTATGCCCACACATTATCATTGCCACCATGCTGTGGTGGGATTCAACTAAATCCTCCATAAGCTTATATGACCCAAACCATCTAACACTCAAATCAATTGCCAATCTCGCATCCACCATTGTGATGGTCATGCCAACTCCCACAAGAGATCTAAACTCAAATTTCAACATATATCGTTTATTGGTAGAAGAGAACTTATTACAGAACTACATAGGGACCACACACCTTAGGACAACCCGCAGGAGATACCGCTGCCCGCTTAGCCTCAACTGCTATCTCTCCATAGACTTCTGAAGACCAGAACTATCACGCAATCACTACACCTTCATGCATCTGAACACAACCAACGCCTACCCTCGAGGCACCACAATACGCGGTAAAAACCTGAAGCTGATGGCAGAACTAACACTGGAGCGGTGGTCACAGAAATCTCGAGCTTCTGGAAGTTCTACCCACACATGGATACCCTCACTGGACACCACATGTCCCAAGAATGCTACTGAACCGAGCCAAAATTCACACTCAGAGAATTGGCATAGAGCCTTTCCTCCCTGAATCCTTATAATGCCATCCTCAGATACTGAGTATGCTACTCCTGGCTATGCGAATATGCCAGGACGCCATCAATAAATACAATAGCAAGGAGTGCTAATACGGCTGGAATGCACCGTCAATCAAATACATGAACGTTACTGGGGCAGATGATCAACTCAAAAGACATCACCAGGAACTCATGACCCAACAGAGAAATCCGCTTCACTCTACAACTACACAACATGAGAGGTCTACCAACATACTCACAACTCAAGGCTATATACCAAATCGAGACAGAAATCAAACACTCAATGAATCTTGCCACATTTCCAGCCAACCCTTTTGAAACAATTCACAGTCAGAACACATATAACCATCAAATCACACCCACCACATAGGCATCTAGTCACCAATTCTCATCAATAAGAACACAAACGGACATACAATTCCCCAATTACATGTGCCCACATAACAAAAATCTCAGCAATCAAGCCATAGAATGAATCCGGCCTCAAGTCCTCCAGACTGGACCATTACCAACATGCCAAAATCACATCTCATCCAGGGAAGTCACAAGCCGTCGATGCACAACTGATACCAAGCGTTCTTGTTCGTGTTCGAATACATGGAAGGAATTCAAGAGTTACGCTCTTGGCTGAATACAATGGATTCACATGACAAGAATTTAAGAATGTGAGGTTTTTTCTAAGGGTTCCGCAACCTCTCGAAGATAAGTACAGACATCTTCGTACCGATCCGCAAGACTCTACTAAACCTGCTCATAACCGGTGAGTCCTATGTAACCTAGCGCACTGATACCAAACTGTCATGACCCCAAAACCAGGCCAGTCGTGATGGCGCATATCATGGAACTAGGCCAGCCAAAACCCAAACTCAAATTATAATAAGCTTCCATTTACATCTTTACTATACCGATTACCCATAAAGGTTTCCTTTAAACATTTATAACATAGTTAAATCTATACTGAACATTAAATACAACCCGAGAACCCGGAGTCACTGGTCATGAGCATCTACATAAAATATACAACTCAAATGAAAATAAGTTCTATAATAGTAAGAAGGAGATGGGGCAGGACTGCGGACGCATGCAACTACCTCGCAAACCTCCGAGAATCTCTGGAATAGATAGACAACTCACCCTGCCCTAACACCTGGATCTGCACATGAGGTGCAGGGAGTAATGTGAGTACACCAACTCAGTAGTAATGAAAATAGATCAGGTCTGAGCAGCAAGAAACACATAAAATCAATGTCATCAATTCACAAGATGCACAGCCTTTCTTCCAACAGTATAACATAGATATATGAAATCATCATGCCTTAAAACCAACTTCAGAAAAAACCTTTGAAGAATGTATATTTTTAACAACTTCAAACCGAAGATTTAGTATGTAAATCAAATGAATCATATAGAGGCCCCTCGGGCAAAACATATTTCATAATCTCAGAGTGAAAGTAGTAAAATCATAAGTAGCCCCTCGGGGAAAAATATGTATCATAATCAGCCCCTCGGGCATGCCTCACAGTCACTCATAATCAGTTGCTCAACACCTCACAGTCACTCAGCACCTCACCGTCACTCATTCCTCCCAATCACTCGTCACTCGTCACTCTGTACGCTCACTAGGGGTTTGTATAGACTCCGAAGGGGCTCCTTCAGCCCAAGCGCTAAAATCACTCAGCACCTCACAATCAGGCCCTCGGCCTCACTCAGCATAACCACTCAAAAGGCCCCTCGGGCGAATCAGTAAAACAGGGTACTCGACCCAAAATATCATTTTTAAATCTCAAGTAGTGTAAATCAGGCTGAGTTTCAAAAACAGTAAGCACAATGTGGCTGAGTGAAATCATCAACAAATAGTGAGGAAAAACAGCAGTAAAAAGCCCCCAAGGGGTCTATACAGATCGACACGAGGCCCCAAACACGGCTTATAGCCCAAACATTTCAACAATCTTTAGAACATAATTTAACATAAGGATTTGAAAAAAATATGCAACTCATTAGTTGCCGCGGAGAGGACCTAGTCCAATCAAAAATTAGTACGCGCCAGATACTCGTCATCCGACATGTGCGCCATTCTAAAATCAGTGAGAAATACGTATTCCGGGGTTTCATACCCTCAGGACAAGATTTATAACCATTACTTACCTCTACTGGGCCACAACACTAGTCTGCTATGTTGTTGCCCCTCAAATTGGCTCCCGATTGCTCCGAATCTAGCCAAAACCAGTTTAATATCATTAATATATACCAAAGGAACACAATCCAATCGAAAACTATCAAATTATACAAGAATCTCGAAATTCGGCCAAACCCGAGCCCCAGGCTCATGTCTCGGAATCCGATAAAATTTACATCACAAGAACCCTTATCCTCCCACGGACAGTACATACCAAGAACATCAAAATCGGACCACAATTGCCCAATAAAATTTCCAAAAGAAATTCCCAACTCTTTCCTCCCAATTTCCAAACTTTTCTTACTTTAATCCTTCAAATACAAGCCTAATCCGAATCAAAATAGCATAGAAACGATGTTAATAACCCGAGAACTTACCTTCACTGAAGAACCACAAATTCCCTTCTTCAATTTGCCTTTAAAGAGCTACTCCCGCATGCAAAAATGGTGGAATGAGACAAATTTCACGGAGGCCCCTTTTTATACTGTTTCTGCCAGCATTTCTGCACCTGCGGACACTTAGTTGCACCTGCAGAATCCCACTTAACGGACCAATTTTTGCACCTGCGGCCTACCCTCCACACGTGCGGCTTCGCAGGTGTGGCCATTTCTTCGCACCTGCACACAGATCTTCGCACCTGCAGCTACCCATCCGCAGGTGCGGCCAACACCAGAAACTCACACCAGCAGCTATTTGCTGCAAATTTCCAAGTTCAAAACCCCGCCACCCATCCAAAATCAATCCCGAGGCCCTCGGGGCCCCAACCAGACATACCAACACACCCCATAGCATTATTCCAACTTAGTCGAGCCTTCGAAATGCCAAAACAACACGAAAACACCAAAATTACATCAAATTCAAGCCTATGAACTTTGAAACTTCCAAATTTCGCCAACTACGCCGAAACCAACCAAAACATCTCCAACTGATCTGAAATTTTGCAGACATATCCACAATGACATTACAAACCTGCTCCAACTTCCGGAATTCCATTATGAGCCCGATAGCCTATTTTCCACTACCGACCGGAAATCACCAAAAACTAACTTTCGCCAATTCAAGCCTAATTCTACACCGAACATCAAACTTCATTCCGAACACACTCCTAATTCCCAAATCACCTAACGAAGCTATCCGAGCCATAAAATCCGCATTCCGAGGTCGTTCACCAATAAGTCAGCTCTTAGTTGACTTTCTCAACTATTAGGCTACCTTAAGAGACTAAATGTCTCAATTCTCACCATGACCACTCCAGACCCAAACCAACTGACCCAACACAACAAAAACATGCTAGCAATATATGAAAAATGTAGAAATGGGGGAAACGGGGCTAATCTCTCGAAAGGACCGGCCAAGTCGTTACACAAGGTTTGTATGAAGCTATGCCACATCCAGTGAATGTGGCCAGAGATACTTATGAAGAAGGCAAATCGTTGGGACGGCAAGGTGATAAATCACTTATGCATAGCGGCAACAAGAAGAAGACACATACAAGAGAAAAAAGTTGGGACGGCAAGGTGAGTGAAGATGCGAACATAAGGCGACTTCTAATACGAGTTGCCAAACAAAAACAGGTTCTTCCAACTATGTCACAAAGTCAAATCGTTCAAAAAAGAAAGCATGAAGTTTGAAGATATTTTGAAGAAGGTTGAGGATGAAGACAAGTGTCTACAAGTTGAAGATTTCACAAGATTAGAGAAGAGAGAGTATCACTGTTATTTCTACATACTTTTATTCTACCATCATATTAGCATAGTTTTATGTAATATCATCATAGAGTATGTTATAAACTTTTGATGATCATAGAATATCTAGTTCTAGCTAGTTATTTCTTTTTACATGCATGTTAGTAGTTGAGGATATTTTATGCCTCGATAGGATTGGTAAGGTAAGGTTTAGCCCAGTAGTGCCTGCCCAGGTCCTATGCCTTTGGGAAAAATACTCAAGCGGCTATGAGATTATATTCTCTCGTGAGACTTTGTCTGCAGTTACACCATGATCCTCTACATGAGGCTGCCATATAGGGCTTTGTGAGGCGCAGAGGAGTGATTATATAGCCAAGGCATAGAGGCAACACTACTGGTGCTATTGTCCCCTTTATTGTACTATTCATATGTGGTTCTTTTTTTCCTTTTTATTATTAATAAAACTAGCTCTAGGCACTTGCCTAGTGGATTTAATTAAAAAAAACTAATGCTATAACAGCGTGAATTGCAAATTCTAAGAGAGTACGGTACAATCTTTCTCAAGAATACCATATGAATTTTTTCCTACTTCGATCTGCCGTTCTGTGTTTTTTCTCAAAGACGTGCGTTAGAAGGATTGTCAAGAGAATCAAATCAAGTATGTTAAGGCTAATCCTTTCTTCTTTTGGCATGATCCAAGTGATGATACGTAAACGTAATGCTATTCCATAAGTGGTTCTACTCTTAGCAGTTAAGGATGTCTATGTTATTCATTCCTGTAAAATGATATTCAAGCATGTCTAAGTATGTTCCTAAGTCTCTATTGAGGTATTTTATAAAGATGTTAATATTTATAATATAGTGATACGTGCAGCTTCATGCATTTACCACCGTGCTATGGCCGGTTGAGCAGTCATGCATCTTCATTTACCACAGTGCTACGGCCAGTTGGGCAGTCATGTAACTTCATTTACCACCATGCTACGACTGGCTGGGCAGTCATGCATATTCATTTACCACCATGCTACGGCAGGTGGGGAAGTCATACATTTACCATTGGGCTACGACCGGTCGGGCAGTTACCACTGGTTGGGCAGTTATGTATCATTATTTACCATCGGTTGGAAAGTCATACATTTAGCACTATGTGACGGCCGATCGGGCAGTTACCACTGATCAGTTGGGAAATCTTGCATCATAAGATATGGATAATAGTCTCAAGAGAAGCATTATATATATATATATATATATATATATGCATATACGATGGCACTTTAGAGATTCAGGTTGATTCTTATACGTCTTTAATTAATGTTGAATTATTGTTATATTTCAGTTCCACCTTACCTACTCGGTACATTATTTGTACTGACGTCCTTTTGTTGGGGATGCTTCAGGTAGAGATAAGCAGTTTGATGAGCCCTCATAGTAGACGAGGTTAACATTCAACAAAGGATCCATAAGACTCCACCTCCGTCGGAGGGAAACCGAGTCTCTAAGCCATCGTATCAGAGTTTTTGCTACAAATTTATGGGTGATCACACCCAACTCTAGCCTAAAAAGGATAAGCGGTCGCTGCAAATATAATCCGGTCTAAAAGTCGGGAGTCGAATCCCATAGAGAACTAGGGTTTTGCTATAATTGTTCAATATTGCTAAGAAACACAAGTCCAAACAATTTCCTAATTATAGAGATTATAGTATTTACTTCTAACTAATTAACTAAAAATTATTATAAAGCAGTAAAATTATCAACTAACAAGGATGAAATTTGGGACAGAACTAAGGAGGTCTAGAGTTATGATTTCCCCAAATGTTAGAATCCTTCCCGCTATGTTCACTACAATTTCTCATATGTATTCTCTACTGATCTTGAGCAGTTTAGCTGCCGTAATTCTCTCTCGAGAAACTATAACAATTTACTAGACCTAATCTCTCGAACTACGCTAGTTGTCTTTATCTAACCGCTCATTATGACCACGTCAAGGCTTTGTTATTTCTAAAACTACATTCAAACCCGCTGTATTGATTTTTCACATACGTTATGAGTGACGTTGTTCAACAACTACCTAAATATGTATCCTTTCTCAAGCAACACATAATAAATAGGCATAGTCAATCGATGGCCATTCAATCAACAATAATAAACACGTAGTTGAACAAGTAGAGAAATAAAATGGCTCAATCATATAAAAATATAACAAGAATTTATCCTACAAAAGGTTCCATCAAAACCCTAGACGGATTGTTTAGCTACTCATGCTAAAATATAAAGAAAGCATAGAATAATTTATCATCCCCAAAATAATGACAAAAGATGGAGAATAGAAAAACGATAATTGTAGCCAGGTCTTCTCACACTTGTTCTCCGCCTCAAAGTTGATCTAAAACAAGTTTAAAACCAAGAGATCTCTTATTTTGAGCGAGCTGGATCCTTTTATAGGTTAAGTGGAATTGTGCCCAAGCTTCCAATTTTACCCCAGAAATAACGCGTGAGAAATTGGAAGCGCGGCCGTGCTACTGGGTGCGCTAAAGGCAATGTGTTATGTTTGTGACTACTGGGCTAGCGCGATCACACTAGTGGACGCGCTATGGCCGCGCTAATGGCCTTCCAATATACCTATTGCGCCTGGACTAGCGCGGCCACACTAATGGACGCGCTAATGGCGTATCATTCTGCCTTTTCATTTCTTCTTCCTTCTTTCACACGCTTTGAAACTCCAAGGGGTCTTTCTCGCTTTAATTTAGCTCCAAACACCATCCTAGTTTCTCATCAGCACCTCTTGCTCGTGCGAAACATAAAATCCACAATTAGAGCCATTGTAACATCATTTACCCTTCCTAGGACAGTGAAGCATAATGAAGTTAGAGTATAAATATACGCTAAACTACATGAATCTAGCCTATTATCAACACCCACACTTAAATCATTGCTAGTACTCGAGAAATCCTACCTACTCTACAAAGGTCCTTTCACTAAGTATTTCCCTAACGTGTCACACCACGAACATGTGACAAGAGTTGTGCCTAGTAGTGTAACGTCTAAGCCTCAATAGTCGACTCTCATGTGCCGTGCAATATTCATACTTCCCCAATTTACTCTATACAGAGGTCAAGACTTACCTTTCCGTTATGAATCAAGTGCCCTCACATCACACAAGAGAGTAGTTCCACGAGTATAATAGTAAGAACACATAGGAACTCAAATAGACAGAATTGAATCACTCTCAGAAAGAACATTCATATGCCACACATATGCACCATAGGCTTGCCCGTAATGTACTACTCTACTAATCGGACCCATTCAATCTAAGATCAATTAGGACTTTATTTGGCTGTAATGTAGGATAAGGGATGGGTAGGATATATTTAGATATAGTTACTAACATCCCTAAGCACTTTTAATACAATTACTTTCGCTCTCAGACTATACTTATGCCAGGCCAGACATTCCACCACACTTCTCTTTTGTACTAACCCAAACTCCTTTTGGTGCAATTGTATCACATCACCACTTATCAAGCACTACATGTATTTATTGTCTTTTTTTTTCAAGTGGCACTTATTCTTTCATTTTTTTTTCAGAAGCTCTGCACCTTTCTTTATATTTCTTTGATTCCACTCAAAAACCAAACCACCACCCCACACTTTGACTTTTACATATTCTATAACAATTCAAGTTCTCATGGGAGGTAAATGGTTCAAACAAATGGGCCGTTCAAACAATTGGGTAAGGTTTGTAATGTGGGTGCCAAAGAAACAGGCTTATAGGCTCAACATGGGTAACTACGATTTATCTCATTTAGGTGGGTTTAATTTATAACTCTGGCTTACAATGAAATGCCTATATCACTTCTAAGACTGAATAGAGCTACTATTTCGCTTTGCAAACACACAGGGCAAGTTCTAGGCATCAAATGTGGAGCATAGAATACAATACAATACCCTCACACACATATGGCACATGACTCACTCCAGGTTGGTTCATCAAGACACTCTCACCGAGTTTTTAAGTCAGTTACAAACATACAATTTAAGGAACTCTGCAAGGAGCAACAACTGATCCTAAGCGTCACACTCTAGTGTCTATTGTGTTCAGGTGTAACCACGCTAAGGGATTCATTTCCTATTTCAGCTCATCGCCCATAAGTACCCCTAACAACTAAAAACAAAACAAAATAAACAAAAACTACCTACACCCGGTTCAAGCAAAACCCTTGGAAAAGAACCGCGTCCTGAAGAAAAACCAAGGGGGAGTTACTACACTTCCTCCAACAAAATAAATGTTCACAAAAAAAAATCCTTTTGGTCTTTTCTTTAGACTCACTTCCCTCAAGAAAATTGTCTAATAGATCCATCATCGGGAAAAGTCCAATCTTTTTTATTTTTGTAAAAAAAAAATTATTCAATTAAACTAACACAACTAAATTAGCATGGAAAGTCATCCGGACGATCTCCTCACCCCACACTTAAAACTGTGCATTTGTCCCCAATGCACATCATAACTATAAAAGGGTAAAACATACTCCCTGGTAGGCCAAAGGCCGAAGCACTAGCATCTCATCGGGTACTCAGACTTCTTCCAAGCTTGGTCGTTCGTGCGGGTACCTCATACTTAGTTCCAACCATCTGGTTTGCTATAGCATCCTTCCAATGGCTTTGCATTCCATGCTCCTAAAAAATCAAAAATCGACACTACAAGAATAATACAATAATAATAAAAAATAAAATAAAACAAAACAAACTAAATTAAAAATAAAAAAATAAAGTTGGATTGCCTCCCAACAAGCGCTTGATTTAACGTCGCGGCACGACGTGAATCACTTTTTTCCTCCACCTCGAGCTTATGAATTGAACCCCAAGTTTTGATTCAAGCTTATGATTATGGTCATGGGGTGGTGGAACGAATCTAACTGGCCCAAGGAAATAATGTAGTATTCTGCACTCCTTGGCCTTTGTATGAGGTATGTAATCCTGACTTTCTGGCAAGAAGAATTCCAGAATATATGCACCTTGTTCCTCATTCCTTGACTCCTCAATTGGTTCGGATGACTCTGTTTCCATATCATCATCCAAACGTAATGTGGAAAAATGCTTGGAGTGTGGACCAATGCGCTCAACACATGAACTTTAGGACTTTCAATATCCTCAACATCAATGATACTAGAGTCGACAAAATTTATATCCTCAAAGTACTTGGCTGGCTCTAGTCTCACTTCTTCAACATCGACATCCTCAAATTGTAGTTGGCTAGGTTGTTGATGTTCTACTCTGACCTCCCCAATTAACACCTCAAATTCATGCTCTTTTTGGTTACTATCCTCAATATTGGCTTGTTGAGCATTAAAAGCTCCAACCACTTGACTCAATTGAGCCTCCAACTTGCGAATAGTTGCCTCTTGCCTTTCTAGCTGCAATTGTTTCTCATTATTTTGTTCCAAAAGGCAATTTAACATATCCTTGATCTCCTTCAGGTCTGCATCCCCAGGTTCTTTGTTCCTATTAACTTCACAATAAAAGGTAGAACCATCATAGTAAGAGGTTGGGGGAAGATAAGAAATATAAGCACAACCATAAAAGTGACCATTTTGACCACCACACATATCACACACATTCCACACATAAGATTGAGTTGGTGCACATAATTCGCTCTCGGGAATATTTTGATAATTTTGTCCTGGGTGGTCTACTCCACAATATGCATAACGAGGATCAAAAGTAGAATTACCAACATCCATATTCTCATAATACCATGATGCCATGTTTTTCAAATTAACAAATAAAACTAAAATAAAGAAAATAAAAATTAAATACTAAAAAAAATTCAAACTTGAAACCTAGCAATATGTACACCTACAACTACACCGTTACTTCCCCGGCAATGACGCCAAAATTTGATCATGCCCAACTCTACTCCTAAAAAGGATAAGCAGTCGCTGCAAATATAATCTGGTCTAAACGTCTGGAGTCGAATCCCACAGAGAACTAAGGTTTCTCTATAATTGTTCAATATTGCTAAGAAACACAAGTCCAAACAATTTTCTAATTATAAAGATTATAATATTTACTTCTAACTAATTAACTAAAAATTATTATAAGGCAGTAAAATTATCAACTAACAAGGATGAAATTTGGGACAGAACTAAGGAGGTCTAGAGTTATGATTTCCCCAAATGTGGGAATCCTTCCCGCTATGTTCACTACAACTTCGCCTATGTATTCTCTACTGATCATGAGCACTTTAGGTGCCGTAATTCTCTCTCAAGCAACTACAACAATTTACTAGACATATTCTTTCGAATTACGCTAGTTGGCTTTATCTAACCGCTCATTATGACCACATCAAGGCTTTGTTATTTCTTAACCTACCTTTAAACCCGCTGTATTGATTTCTCACATACGTTAGGAGTGAAGTTGTTCAAAAACTACCTAAATATGTATCCTTTCTCAAGCAACACATAATAAATAGGCACAGTCAATCGATCGCCATTCAATCAACAACAATAAACATGTAGTTGAACAAGTAGAGAAATCCAACGGCTCAATTATATAAAAGTATAATAAGAATTTAACCTACAAAAGGCTCCATCAAAACCCTATACGGATTGTTTAGCTACTCATGCTAAAATATAAAGAAAGCATAGAATAATTCATCATCCCCAAAATAATGACAAAAGATGGAGAATAGAAAAATGATAATTGTAGCCGGGTCTTCTCACACTTATTCTCCTCCTTAAAGTTGATCTAAAACAAGTTTAAAACCAAGAGATCTATTCTTTTGGGCGAGCTGGACCTTTTATAGGTTAAGTGGAATTATGCCCAAGCTTCCAATTTTACCCCTAAAATAACGCGTGCGGAACTGGACTAGCGCGGCCTCGCTACTGGGTGCGCTACTAGGTGCGCTATTGGCCGCGCTAAAGGGAATGTGTTCTATTTCTAACTGCTGGGCTAGAGCGGTCGCGCTAGTGGACGCGTTATGGCCGCGCTAATGGCCTTCCAATCTGCCTATTGCACCTGGACTAGTCGCGCTAATGGACGCGCTATGGCCGCGCTAATGGCGTATCATTCTGGCTTCGCATTTCTTCTTGCTTCTTTCACATGCTCTTAACTCCAAGGGGTCTTTCTCGCTTTAATTTAGCTCCAAACACCATCCTAGGTTCTCATAAGTGCAACTTGCTCCTGCGAAACATAAAATCCACAATTAGAGCCATTTTAACATCATTTACCCTTCCTAGGACAGTGAATCATAATGAAGTTGGAGTATAAATAGACGCTAAACTACATGAATCTAGCCTATTATCAGTAGGCCGGTACCCTGTCTCATTTGATGTCAAATAATCTTAAAGGCTTTTAGACAGAGTTCATTTTGTACAGTATGTCAGAGGCCTTGATGGCACATATGTATTCATGTTTTAAGAACGATGGTTTATTTATACAGTGTTTGCCCACTTATAGTTATACATTATGTGTTGTGTCCATGTTGGCCTATGATAGTTACAAAAAAAGAGTTATAGAGTGGTTCGCTCAGGCCAGTATGGCACCTGGTGCCAGCCATGCCTCCCCAGGTTTGGGGCGTGACAGAAGTGGTATCAGAGCCGTCGTGTCCTAGGAAGTCTACAAAGTCGTGCCGAGTAGAGTCTCACTTAAAGGTGTGTTGCGCGCCAAATTTATAATTGAGAGGCTATAGGTTAATTAGGAAATGTTACCCTTCTTTTGTTTCCAGATTATGCCATAGATCTGAGTCGTAAGAAGTCAGTATGAAGCTTACATCGGATTCTGTATGCACCTGAGGTTGAAGTATCATAGTAGAGCTTTAAGGCGTGGATGCAATTCCTATCTATGCAGAAGGGAGGTTATGAAAGTGTCAGAAGGTACGATGCAAGATTTAAAGGTAAGTAAGGTAAAGGTGAAGAAAATACGAGATACTCAAGTACAAAAGGTTGAGAATAGTCGAAACTTCAGCTATAGTTTGGGTTTTAGTTTAGTTTACAGAGGAGACCCTAGTGAAATTTTTTATATATCTCTAATATTTAACATTCGAGGACGAATGTTTCTAAAGGGGGGAAGGATGTTACATCCCGTACTTTAATATTCGGATAAGTCGTAGTAATCCATATGAGCTTGAAGGGACTAAGACAATTCATGAGATTATAGAGGATTTGCAACCATGTTCTTATAAAACCCCGTAAGTTTAACAACCTTGATACCGTTATATATATATTTGATATGGTATTTGAGTGGAACATTTTTGGAAAATAAAAAATGTTTGAAAAATATGATTTTATATAGTTATTAATATTACTACTTTCGAGTATGCTTTAAATTATAAACATGATATGAGAAAGTTTATGAGATTTTATTTATTGTAAGGATAGAAATCATTTTATCACAAAAAAAGAAGGTTATCTTTTTACCATTTTAAGAATTAAGCGTACAAAAATTTGTACTCTTTATATGAGATGAAAAAAAATTAGAAGTTGAGAAAATATATGTATTTTTTACATGGATGTTTTAATGAAGTATTAGTGTATGTATTAATTTTCTATTGTACCGTGATTTATTATTTTAATATTTAATAGTAGTATTTTTGGATAAGGGTAAGATACTTGGTAAAAGTGCCATATACATATATGTATATTAGTATCACTTCTTATGACTCATCCAGTCCAAAGGGTTATTAAATTAAGTGGATAAGGATGGTTAAGGGGCTTCCACATGGCATTAGGTTAGGCCAAGGGTGGCACCAATGTGCACATGAGTCATAGCACTTGATCTACTTTGCTTACACGTGAAAGGCAAGTAAGCTTTCATGTTATTCTCTGGCAATTTGAGAGATAGAAAGAATATTACAATCTTTCCTTCTATTGTTGGGGTGGATAAGCATTTACGTGGTAGCAAGTAGGGAATTTAACATTGACTAGACAAGTCTTGGAGCTAGGTGCAAGATTAGAGAATTCTTTAGCCAAGTCATCATACCAAGTGGGGTCAACAGCCCATAATTTTAAGAGCTTTCCTACATTAAAGTAAGATATATATATCTTGCTAAGTAACAGATGGAATTAGAAAAAAAGGAGTTCATATGAAACCTTACAATGCTAAAGCAGCGTGAATTGCATATTCTAAGAGAGTACGG
>ML435881.1:4204-44979 GCA_005239525.1 Nicotiana knightiana | reverse complement strand
GAGCTAAATGAGAGCATAAACGTCGAAAAATACACTCAAGAGTCGAAAAGGAGCGACCCGGGACAAGCCTGACGTTAGCCAGGCGTTTGGTTCTTACGGCCAGGAGGTGCCTGGCGTTAGCCAGGCGTTACACTTCAAACGCCAGAAGGTGCCTGGCGTTAGCCAGGTGTTACACTTCAAACGCCAGGAGGTGCCTGGCGTTAGCCAGGCGTTACCCTTCAAACGCCTGGGTACCTGCTTCAGTGAACTCCGAGTTTTAAAGGTTTTTAAGTGTTTCCAAGTTAGAATAGAAGTCTCTTACACGGTTAGGGTTTATCCCAACCATATAAATAGACCCAAGAACACATCTTTGAAGGAGGGAGGCGTTTTAGGAGAGCAAATACACACACAAGATCATTGAAGGAGCAAGGATTATCAGTTTTCCTCATCTTATTCTAGTGTTTTCAATTCATGCAACACTTATGCAATTGTTTGATTATAGCATGAGTGGCTAAACACCCATTGTTCTGGGGTTGTGGTTTAGCCATGGATATTGTTATTCGACATTAATTTAACCTTGAATATAGTTTACTCAATATATGGTTGTTTCTTCAATTCTGTGTTTAATTGCTTAATTGTCTGGCCAGCAGTTAGGTTCTATATACTATCTATGTTATGCTTGGGAAAGCCGTATATAGATTAGAGAAGAATTGAAGAGAGCGCGATCTTAACCCTTCAGGGGAGCGGATTTGTGGTTAGGATAGGAATATACCTAGTCACCGTGCTTAATTAAACATCGTAATCTTAGTGCGTTCTAATAGATTAATTTTATAGGAATATAGGTGTTAATCTATTGAGAATAGGCGAATAGTCCTTCGGGAGAAGGCTATGAGAGCATTTATCGACTAATTAGCAACCATGAGTGAATTATATGAATGAGAGAGTTAATTAGGATAGGAATACACCAAATCGCCTTGCTTGGTTACTATACATGAATTATTAATGTGTTCTTGTTAATTCTAATTCCATAGGAATGTAGGCGTTAAGTTAGCTTGAATAGACGTGTAGTACTTTAGGAGAAGGATACGAGTAATATTAACCCTGTCAACCAATAAACCAGATAAATTCATTAGACGGTTTAAGTGGAAGACTCAACGGGATTATTAGTTAACCCATAGCTCTATAATATCGGCTCTCCTAGATTTCCTGTCTAATTTCGTCAACTTGTTTCTTTAATTTCTTAGTTTGCTACTCTAGATTAGTTGTAGTTAAATATTCATACTTTAGGAATCGATTTAATAGATTAATTATTTTGTTTTAATTTAGTTGAAAGTTAATCACAAATCTCTGTGGGTACGATATCTGGACTTACAATCCTATATTACTTGTCCACCACGTATACTTGTGTGTGCATTTGGGAGCAACAAACTTCCTGTGAACTCAAAACCTTATAGGTACTCACTAGTCTAAAACGATGTCATTGAAAAACTTGTTCAAGAAATGATAGATCAAGGATTAACTAAATACAGTTCAAGTCCCTATGCCTCTCCAATAGACTTTTGCATATTTTCTAAGCACATTTGGTACCTCTGCTCAGGTGGGATTGATTCCAGTTGCACCAGCTACTTCTTAAGTTGTGGAGGAGCTCAGACTCCTACCGCCCGTACTCCAAAGCAGTATTGTGATGACTCGAAAGGTCATCTTGTGTAATTTAGTAGAAAACTGTATTTCGAGGCCCTGAAAGCCCTCGTTAATCTCACCTTGATTTTCGTGTGTAGCCCGAGCGTGTAGCCGTGAAGCTTTGATGTGAAAACTTGATGAAAAGTTGATTTCATAATGATTAATTGATTAAAGTTGACTTTGGTCAATATTTTTGGTAAACGGAGCCGGACCGATGATTTGACAGCCCTGGAGGGTCTGCAGGAAAATATGGGACTTGGGCGTATGCCCGGAATCGAATTTCGAGGCCCCAAGCCCGGGAAATGAATTTTTGAGTTAAATTTTTTTCTTAATATATTTAAGGAAATTGAAAATGAAATTTGATTAGAAAGTGATGGTATCAGGCCCTTATTTTGGTTCCGGCGCCCGATACAAGTCTTATATATGGTTTAAGCACTTCCTGTAAAGTTTGGTTTAAATCGGAGGTCGTATGATGTGTTTCGGACTTAAAATGGAAGAATTGATGTTTTATGAAACTTGATAGAATTCATGGATTTTAAGGCTTACTTCGATGTATATGATGTTATTTTGGCGATTTGATCGCACGGATAAATTCATAGGATGTTTTTGAGGTAGTGTGTATATTTGGTTTGGAGCCTCGAGGGCTCGGGTGAGTTTCGGATAGCCCACGAATAGCTTTTTGTAAACTTGGAAGCTGCTAGTGTGACTGATCTGCAGGCTTCGCATTTGCGAAGCCAGCATCGCAAATGTGAGCTCGCAAATGCGAAGGCTGGGAATGTCTGGAGGGTTCGCAATTGCGAACCCCTCTTTGCAATTCCCATGCAGGGGTGTTCGCAATTGCGAACACTTGTTCGCAATTGCGATGCCAACCAGTGGCCTGCACTGTACAAAACCGAGATTTTCACTTCATATTTCATATTTTCTCAAACTCAACACTCTTAGGAGATATTCCAAAGAACAAGACTCTTCCAAATCAGTTGTAAGTTGTTTTTACTCATTTCTTTTCAGTCATTAACATCATTTATCATGTTTTCAACTTAAAATCAAAGATTTTCATGGGTGAAATTTGGTAAATTGGGTAGAACCTAGATTTTTCATAAATTTGTATTTGAGTGGGTGATTGACCTCCGATTTGAGAGATTTTTATATGGCTAGACGCGTGAGAGTACGAGGGTTCTGAAAATGTAAAATTTACCCGACTACGAGACGCTGGCTTGGGGTGCATTTTGGTCATTTCACCCAATTTTGCGTCGTAACCTTGAATTTGATAGTAAAATCAGTGCATGAGATGTTATTTACGGTATGAAATTTATTTGAATAGATTTGGGCCATTTGGAGTCGGATACTCGTGGCAAACGTGTGATTTCGGGTTGATTGTTATACTTCGGACCCGAAGTAAGTGTTCGGTTTAACCTTAGCTTGAGGGAGTAGGAGTTGAGTCTTCTTTTCTACTTGCCAATTGTAGAGTACAATGTATAGGCATGGTGACGAGTATCTATACATTGGCGTCTAGCATGACCGTGAGTCCTTATATTGTGAATAATTCAGGTGTTGTGGTAATTTTCATGTTTTATTGATAATTTCGATGTGTTTTGAAGAATATGTGGAGGGAATTGTATCATGTAAACTCTGTTGGAGCATTGGCTCAACCTGTGATTTGAATAATGAGGAAATATGAGATATTACATTCTTGGAGCATTGGCTCAACTTGTGATTTGAATAGTGAGGAAATATGAGATATTACATTCTTGGAGCATTGGCTCAACCTGTGATTTGAATAATGAGGAAATATGAGATATTACATTCTTTGGAGCATTGGCTCAATTTGTGAATTGAATAATGAGGAAATATGAGATACTACATCCCTTGGAGAATTGGCTCAAGTGATAGAATAAATCACGGAAATGAAAGTGAAAGAAAGAGGAAGAATTACAAAAATATACCCTTGCCGGGTCATTATTGTTTTTGTTATTGTTCCCTTGTCGGTATTCCTATTTCTATTCTGTTTACTTCCTTGCTCTTGCTTGTGATTGTTGTTTGGGTGTGGAAGAGTGTTAAAGCACGAAGGGTGATGCCGTGCACTTGCTTGGTAAGAATGAGAGTAAAGCACGAAGGGTGATGCCGTGCACTTGCTTGGTAAGAATGAGAGTAAAGCATGAAGGGTGATGCCGTGCACTTGTCTTGGTGAGAATGAGAGTAATGCACGAAGGGTGATGCCGTGAATTGTTTGATATTGTCTCCCTTGCTGGGATGTTGAGATTACTGTATTTTTCCCTTGCCGGGATTTAATTGTTTAATTAATGTTCCCTTGTCGGGATTTCTATTCTATTATGTTACTCCCTTGCCCTTGTTTGTGATTGCTGTTTGGGTAAGGAAGAGTGATAAAGCACGAAGGGTGATGCCGTGCACTGTGAGGAAAGTGTGTAAAGCACGAAGGGTGATTCCATGACATACGATGTACCATTCTGTACCATATTCATCGATTATACGATATACGGTGAGGAAAGAGAGTAAAAGCACGAAGGGTGATGCCGTGCCATGATTCACATTGATTACATTATACATTTCATAGCGAGGACGAGAGTAAAATCACGAAGCGTGATTCCGTGCAAGTTTGTGATTTCATGTCCTTATTGATATGCTAGCTTGTTGTTTCTTTTCCTTATTGAGATTTACTTATATGAAATTGTTATCTCCCCAAAGCATGTCCCCCTTCCTTTATGCATTGTTCCTCTCTATGTTTCTTATCCGTCGTGTATATGTAAATCTATTTATTTGAATGCACAGGTTTATTTGGTAGTCTGGTTCTAGCCTCGTTACTACTTCGCCGAGGTTAGGCTAAGCACTTACTCAGTACATGGGGTCGCTTGTACTGATGCTACACCTCCACTTCTTTATGTTGTGCAGATTACGCAGCCGGACCCGGAGGACGTCATTAGTGGGAGTGTCTTCCAGCTCATCATAGAAGCTTCAAGGTATACCCGCTGGCGTTCGTGGGCCTTGGCGTCTCATCCATCCCTTTGTCTTCGGTTCTGTCTTGTTTTCCTTTAGTTTCAAAGCCAAACATGTATCTCCTTTCAGACTTGTATTTAGCACTCTTAAACAGTTCGTGAGTTTGTGACTCCAGGTTTTGGGAAATTTACGCGTTGTTGTATTATGTTATCCTTACTTAGCTTATAACTGTATTTAAATTCCGTTGTTAAATAGTGTTCCATTTAGTTTACCCTATTAAATTGTTGGTAAATTGCTAGTTTATTTATATACGTTGGCTTGTCTAGCGGGTTCAACGTTAGGCTCCATCACGGCCCGATGGAGGGATTTCGGGGCGTGACAAGTAGGCTTAGGTTGATAGGGCTCCGATTGTTATGTCGGTGCAACCCATGATTGTGGTTCAGCCTGAGCTTAGGCTAGTGATGTTAGAGTAGGAGCACAAGAGGGTAGAATGGTTCAAGAAGTATTTTCCTCCTAATTTCAATGGCACAACTTCTGAGAATGCACAGAGTTTTCTAGACCAGTCTCAACTATTTATGCACACTATGGGCATAATGGAGGTAAGCCTACTACTTTCTAGCTAACTAGGTCGGCATATCGATGGTGGAAGGCTTATGAGGAGAGTAGTTCAGTTGATGCATCACCACTTACTTTGGCTTAGTTTACTGATCTATTTTTGTGGGATTCATTCCATAGACCCTTTAGGATGCATTGCACACTAAGTTCAAGTAGTTGTGTCAATGAACTATGATTGTGTCCGAGTATGCTATGAGGTTTGCTGAGTTATCTCGTCATGCACCTGCTTTGGTTTCAACTTTAGAGAGAGAGCACATAGATTTATTGAAGGACTCAATTATGGTCTCAGATTTGGGATGGAACGGGAGTTATAGACTGATACTCTATTTTTGCAGGTTTTGGAGATCGCTAGGAGGTTCGAACATATCCACGGTCTAAAGAGGGAGGATAACGAGACTTAGAAGGCTCGTGGACCCGGAAGATAGACTAATACCTATTTAAGGAGTAGGACGTGTCATGGTAGAGGTTTTGTTAGTTAGCCAGCTTAGTCTGCACTTCAGGTTTCACGCGGTGCTCCAGTTATCCATGGGTCCCCGAGCACTCGTTACGAACAGCTCCCACAACATCATCAGCAAGGATGCTGCTTCGAGTGTGGAGATATCAGGCACATGGTGAAAGATTATCCCAGAATTCGTGTGGGTGTGACTCAGTGGAGTACTCAGAATATAGTTCCCACCCAAGTTGCTGCTACACCTACATGACCTGTGAGAGATTGGGGAGCAAGTGGGTAGAGAGCATCCTAGAAGGGGAGGACATGCCCGCTTCTATGTGTTTCCTGGTACGACTAAGGTCGTTGCACAAGATAGTCATTACAAGTATTGTTCCAGTTTTGTCATAGAGAACAGTTATATTTTATCCAAGCCGTACTTATTTGTATGTGTCTTCCTATTCTGCTTCATGATTTGATATGCCACATAATTCATGAGTACTCTTGTTTATGTGTCTACACCCATTGGGGATCCTATCGTTATAGACCATGTACATCATTCTTTTGGGTCACTATTTCGGGTTAGGAGTCAGGGGTTGGCCTTCTATTACTTAATATGGTGGGTTTTGACGTGACTTTGGATTGAATGGCTACGACTTGTGGCTGTGGTGCTTTCCAAGCATGGGGAATCTGTTGTGTTTTGTGATTTTATTTAATGTTATTGACTTGTGTGTTGTTATTTTATTCTACGTTATTGACTTAGTGAAAGGTTTTTGGTTGATTGTATGTTTATCCTACTCGTGATTCTGATGGTAGCCTATAATAATGTTTTAGTCGCTTATTGCACTCTAATTTACCGCACTTTACTTGTGTGTGAGCTTTAATTGGTAGTGTTTTGCACTTATGATGTGTTTTATGCCTTGTAGGAGTGATTTCTAGTTACGTAGATGTTCTAGAACTAATTCGAGCTATTTAGAGCTTCGATATCTGAGTAAAAGCGCAAGGGATTAATCCGGGATCGTGTTCGATGGTCGAGGATCACTTCTGGACGTCAATATTCAAGGAACAATTAAATGCTGAAAAATACACTGGTGTGGCGCACTGGGCGATGCACAGTGCGACTCCTCATGGTAAAATTCTATAAGAAATTAGCAAACGTCAGGGACTGCATTTTTGTGGTATGTCAGGAAAAAGCACTAATACTACGCACAGTGCGACGCATGAAAAACAACAAGTTTGCAGGTTTTCATATTCCGGCTAAGAAAGAGTGATTTCGTTTAGGCCCGATCCTACTTGGTATAAATGCATGGAAAACGGTATTTTCTGGACTTTTGACACATTTAAGACATAAGGAGGCTGGAGAGAAGGTGGAGAAGCCAAAGTACAAGGAAGTCATCATTCAATCCTCACTCAAGACAAGAGTTTGGATCGTTTGTGCTTTTCGTTATATTTGTGATGAATTACTCCATATGTATGGAGTAGTCCTATTTAGAGTTTGATGGATTTTGTGTATTGATATTTGTTTTTTGATATTAACCCTTGTGTTATGTATAGAAGATTTTTGTGTTATTTAATTGTTGCATCTATACTCAGTTGTTCATGTAATCAAGAGAGGCATACCTTTTGATATCTTTGCATTATATATTGTTGGTTGAGTTCATTAATTCTTCTGAGTAATCGAAAGAGGCTAGTTGAATTATTGATTAAACCTAGTTAGGAGGATAGTTGAGAGAGGTTCTCCTAAAGACCAATCCACTACAAATTCTTTCATATCGTTATAGAGCTTAAATTGGTTCATCTTGTGAGGTTGAGACTTAATCGAGAGAGGATTTTCTACCAAACAGTTGAACTAATAATCAAGTGAATTCGAGAGACTCACTTGAACATTATATGTGAATTATCTAGAGTTAGATCCCAAACAATTATCTTGCACCTATCCTATCAAAACCCTATTTTCTCCCATTGATATCTTTCTTTGCGTATTCCTTGCGTTGATTGTCATTAGTCAATAACTTTAGATTCGTAGATGATTTTAGTTCTTAATCAGATAAACCTCAATTTTTGATCATCTTGGATAGCAATCAAGCTAAAAACTACAATAACATTTTTTTAAATCCAATCCATGTGGATACGATATTATATTATACTATATTCGACTAACAAGCATAATTTTGTGGTGTGTTTTTAGCTCGTCAGATTCATAGTTGAGGAAGTAATCCTAATGTTTCCATAAGGATCGATATATTTGGACTGGGTTACCTCTCGCGGTATGGTTATATTAGGATGAGATTCTTTGTGGTTATTTCGTGTGTTTTGTTTCTCCCCTGGGGGGTGGGTTCATAATATGGTACATATGGGGAGTTGTATATGTTGGACTTGTCGGATAGTTCTCTCATGTGTTTCTCTTTCCATCTTCAGTTATATTCAAGTTGTGCTTGTTGGGTACGGATTGCACTATATGTGACTAGGTGACGTTTGTTGTGGTTTTTCGGTCAAATAGCTTGTATTGGATGAGATGAGATCACTGGACCTAGAATTAGTGCGATCAGAGTTGGATGAGGTATGTCTAGATAAAAGGTTGTTGATCAGCTTAGAGCTTGGCATTGGTTCAACGCAGATGAGAGAACTCAATGACTTGTTAGTTAGGAGAGTGGTTATGAGTTTTCACATCATTCTTACATCATTTGCAGTGTTGTAAAGGTTTGAAACATGGTTCTAGTTGATGTGATTTTATTTACCGGTATCCAATTTCGTAATGGGCAACTATTGTGGTCGGGTGTGTCACTATAGGCATAGGATTGGTGAGTTACACCAGTTGTATATACCTTGTGCATGTATTAGGATATGTCACAGATGGTAGGGGTTGATAAAATGCGTATATATGAGCATCGACCCTTAATAGGAGGCTTGGGTGTTGAAATTTTGTACTAAGGCTTAATGGTAAGGGTGGAAGGAATAGTCTTCAGGCGAGGTGGTGTTGATGGGCATATGTGGATTGAGATGATGTGGGATAACTAGTTTGTATGTGTGTGGTAAGTTTATACAGTAATTTAATGGATTTTGAATGACTCTTGCACGTATGATGATGAACTTTCATTTAAGAGAGTGAGAATGTAATGATCTGACCGGTCGTTTAGTGTATTTTAGCCCCGTTTTCACTTTGGAAGCTTTCCATGTGTGTATTTGTTGTTATTCAACTTGTGGTAATGACATGTTTTGTTTCAGGGAGGTTTTGGATTGATTTGTAACAATTGGTCCTTAGTTTGGAAGCTTAGGTTGGAAATGTTGACCGAGGTTTGACTTTTGTAAAAACGACCTTAGAGCAGTATTTTTTATGGTTTCAATAGGTTTGTATTGTGATTTTGGAACTTATAATAGGTCCATATTGTCATTTATGACTTCCATGTAAAATTTGGTGTCATTCCGAGTTGGTTTGGTTGGAACTGGACACTTGGTTGTGACATTAGCGATTGTTGAGTTTCATTGTAATTTCACGCCTTTTGGTGTCCGAGTTCATATGATGTTTGACTTGTGTGGAGCCTCAGGGACTCAGGTGAGCTTCGAGCGTGCTTCGGACCATTGTATTCATTGGCAGGTTATTGGTGTGTTGGTGTTGCAGTTATCGCAATTGCGAGCGCCAGTTGGCAATTTTGAAGAGGGCAAAGGGGGATTTCATGTGTCGCAAATGAAATGCCTTGATCCAATTTTAGAATATAATGTTGGGTTTGGGCATGTCGCATTTGCGGCCACTTGGTCGCTCTGCAAAGAGGGATGCATCGCAAATGCAAAGCCCTGGTCGCAAAGCGACATCTCGTTGGGCTGACATGGTTTGCTTTTGTGATTCATGTGTCGCATTTATGAGGGGTTGCATTTGGCGTACCCCAGGTCACATTTGCAACATCCGTAGCTGAACAAAAGGTTGGAATTTTGGGACTTAGTCTCATTATATCAAATAATGAGCCCTAGGGTTAGTGGGAGGCGGGTTTTGGAGGAAATTTTCACAACTGACTATTGAGTAAGTGAGTGTGACTCAATTTAAATATTTTGACTTGATTTTTTACTATATTTTGAAAAATAAAAACTGAGATTTAATAATCAACTTGGACTCGGATTTGAAAACCGAACATATATTTGGACCGTGGGGTTATGGGTAGTCGAAATCTACCCTTTGACTCAGGTTTTGACCGGGCAAGTCCTAGGCTAACTTTTGTAACTATTTTGGAAATGTGTAAAGACCTTAGCTTTGTTAATTAAAATTCTCTTGCATTTTTTGATGTTATTAAGTCATTTTTGGCTAGATTGGGCCGAACGAAGTTGAATTTTAGAGGAAAATCTATTTTAAGAGTTGATTTGGGCAATTTGAGGTAAGTATCTTGCCCAACTTCGTGTGGGGAAAATTAGTCCTTAGGATTTTTCTTAATTTCTTATTTTTTTATGTGTAAACGATGTGTAAATGAGGTGGCGAGTGTGTACACAGTCGTATGTATGATTTATGACTGGATTTTACTCGAGGTTGCTCTTATTGCCTTGTTTTGCTCGAGAGATATTCGCACCATGTGTTTTCACTTAGGTTGTTTACTTGAGTTTAGGTTCCATCCTAGAGATCATATTTTTAGATTGTAATTCCTTAATTTGCCCAGTTGGGAGTTTATGAGATTGTTGCTAATGTGAATTAGTTGAATTCATGCTCATATGTTGAACACCTATCTGCAGGTTCGTCCTTATGCACTGCATTGACATATTGTGAGTTTTTGTCTTGCTGATGATTGTTGTCATGCTGTGTTGTTATTAATATGGCTCATATGGACTTCTTGGGTGGATTGTATGGGTGTTTGCATGATGTTTCTGTCGTGATATTGTTATTGTTGATATTGCACATGCGGTGAGACAAAGTGGGTTATATCAGGTTTGCGTATGTGGCGATGCAAGGTCGGATTACTATTAAAATGTGTGTGGTGAGACGAGGTGGACATTTACTTTACTGTTGTGCACACGATGGATAAGGGTGGCTATGTGGTAATGGTATGTGATGGCCTGGGAGCATTTATTGATGATTTTGTATGGTGGGGAAAAAGGGTTATTCTTGTTTGTGCTTATGACTTCTTTATGTGTATCATGAATTTATACATTATTTTTTGTGTGATATCTTACATGCCAATCTATGCCTCTGTTGTTACTTGATGTTCTTTTTGTCAATACGAATTCACCTACGAGGAGTGTCTTTACTCTATTTGATTCTTGAATAAGTTCTCTTGAACATTTTATTTGGAATTTGATGCAGAATTGGGTTACTATGTGGCATGGGGTCTTTGTCTTGCAAGTGTGACTTATGTTGTGGCACGAGGTCATTATCGTGTAAGTGTGATTGATATTGTGGCATGAAGCCTCTGCATTGCAGGGTGTGACATATGTTGTGGCATGAGGTCTTTGTCGTGCGAGGGTGATTGGTAATGTGGACACGAGGTTCCATATATGTGTGATTCTATTTCATGACTTGTTGTTCAAATTGTGCCTTTATTTGTATTAAGTTATTATCACTTGTTCTGATGAGATTACACCTATTGCCTTATATTATTCTTTTTGTTTGACTAGTGGGTGTCTTGACTTGAACCTCGTCACTACTCCACTGAGGTTAGTCTTGATACTTACTGGGTACCAACTGTGGCGCACTCATACAATGCTTCTGCTCATTCTTTGTGCATATACAGATACCTTAGAGTGTCTCAGTCGTTAGTGAGTTGATTCTATGTTGCAGGGATACTTCAAGGTAACCATGTTGTTCTTCTCGTACGCCTCAGAGTCACCTCCTACTATTTTCTTTCTATTGTTTATTGTACTTCAAATAGTTTTGTATCTTGAGATTCTTTATGTACCTTTTGTACAAATTATGACTCTGTATTACCGGATTTTTGGATTATAGTTGTTGTATTATCATATTGGCTATGTTTTGGACCATTTTTTTAGTTTTATTTAACTATTAAATTGTTATATTATGTTTGGTATCGTTGTGTAATAGACTTACCTAGTCTTAGGGACTAGGTTCCATCACGATACTTAAGGTGGGATTTTGGATTGTGACATGTATGACTCCACTAATGTAATCATGTTTTGTTCAAAATCGATTATGACTTTGGTCAGGTTGTAATGAATATTTTCGGTTGGGGTTAGGATATAATTATGGATAAAAGTGACTAACACCTTCGCAAGTTCTCTGTGGCCTATACAAACTAGTCAATGGCAAAGAAGTTAACCGATGAACCTCAAAATCGCATAAATATTCATTTAAGGCTCTTATTCATTATTAGCTAATACTAATACTACCAAAGAAAGATAAAAGTGCCTGATTCAATAAAATAAAACTACCGCTGAAAAGAACCATGGTCTAAAAACACCAATAGTTTATTCATATTTAAAAGCTCGAAAGCATAAGCATAACTACCCTTATCCTTAAACTACTAAGTACCGAACTACTCAAAGACAACAACAACAACATATCCAGTAAAATTCCACTAGTGAGGTTTGGGAGAGTAGAGTGTACGCATACCTTACCCCTATCTCGAAAAGGGTAGAGAGACTATTTCCGGAAGACTCTCTACTCAACAAACGAGACAATAATATCAGAAAAGAAACAATCTAAAAGGCATGTAACAACAAAAGATGCCACAAAGTAAATAACAACAACGAATAAGTGAAAGGACATTAAAGAAAAACTATGCAAAACAACAATGTGAACACACCATAGACCGCTAACAAACCTAAACAAAACTCTATCAGACTACCCGGTACAAAGAGGGAATAACTCTCAACTACCCCCCTAGCCTACAACCTTAATGATCGACCTCCACTTGTTCCTATCAAGACCCATGTCCTTGGAATTTTAAAGTCGCGCCATGTCCTTCCTGATCACCTCGCCCCAATACTTCTTAGGATGCCCTCTACCTCTTCTCGTACTTGCCAAAGTCAACCTCTCACACCTCCTAACCGTGCATCTAGGCTTCTCCTTCGCACATATCTGAACCATCAAAGACGCGCTTCCCACATCTTGTCGTCCACGAGAGCCACGCCCACCCTCCCCCGAATATCTTCATTATGAATCTTATCCAGCCTAGTGAGCCCACACATCCATCTAAACATCCTCATTTCTACTATTTCATCTTTTGGATATGTGAATTCTCGACTGGCCAACAATCAACTCCATACAACATGGCCGGTCTAACCACCGCTCTATAGCACTTACAGTTGAGTTTCGGTGGCACATTCTTGTCATACAGGACTCCAGACGCTAACCTCCATTTCATCCACCCCACCCCAATGCAGTACGTAACATCGCCGTTGATCTCCCATATCCTTGGATAATTGACCCTAAGTACTTAAAACTTTCTCTCCAGAGGATGAGGTGTGTGTCAAGCCGGACTTCCACATCCACTTCCCCTGTCAAGTTGCTGAACTTACATTCCACATATTCCCTCTTACTCCTACTCAATTTGGAACCTTTAGACTCCAGGGCCTGCCTCCATTCCTCCAATCTCCCATTAACGCTGTCTCGCGTCTCATCAATCAGAATTATATCATCAGCGAACAACATACACCATGGAACCTCTCCGGATATTGAATGCCAGTGCGTCCATCGCCAGAGAAAATAAGAACGAGCTAAGCATAGATCCTTGTGTAACCCCATTAGCACCGAAAAAGGCTTTGAGTCACCTCCCACATTCCTAACCCGAGTCATAACTCCATCATATATATCCTTTATCGCCCTAATGTAAGCCACTGGCACACCTTTCACCTCCAGATACCTCCAAAGGACGTTCCTAGGAACCTTGTCATATGCCTTCTCTATATCAATAAATACAATATGCAAATCCCTCTTCCTATCCCTGTATAGTTCCACCAACCTCCTGATAAGGTGGATAACTTCCATAGTAGAACGATCTGGCATGAACCCGAACTGGTTTTCTAATATAGACACCTCCCTCCTTACCCTCCCTTCCACCACCCTCTCCCAAACTTTCATGGTATGACTTAGTAACTTGATATCCCTATAGTTGTTACAACTATGGATATCCCTTTTGTTCTTGTACACCGTAACCATTGTACTCCACCACCACTTATCAGGCATCCTCTTTGTCCTGAAGATAATATTAAACAACCCAGTCCGCCACTCCAAGCCTTCTACCCGCATATCTCCAAAAATCTACTAGAATCTTGTCTGGTTCGGTTGCTTTGCCCCGACTCATCTTACCCAACGCACCCACGACCTCTTTAACCTTAATGCGCATACAATACCTAAAGTCTCGATGACACTCAGAGTGCCCCAGTTTCCCTAACACGATGTTTCCATCCTCCTCTTCATTCAGAAGTTTATGAAAGTATGATTTCCATCTTTGCCTAATGTGGGCCTCTTCCATCAATACTCGACCGTCCTCGTCTTTGATGCACATCTCCAGGTCGCGAGACTTCTTCTCTCTTGGTTTGGACTACCGAAATAACTTCTTGTCCCCACCTTTGCTCCCAAGTTCATCATAAAGCCGACCAAAAGCAGCAGTCTTAGCCTCTATGACCGCTAATTTCGCCTCCTTCCTAGCCTTCTTGTATCTTTCTATGTTCGCTCTCCTCTGATCCTCGTCGGTGCTCTCTACTAACTTAATGTAATCCACTTTTTTGGCTTCCACTTTACCCTTGACCACATCATTACACCATATAAAGTGCCCTAACAATAATTATTACAACCCATAAAGCAATTCACAGATAAAATCTCCCAAAAAAAGGCGCAACAAGGAACTAGGAAATCAGCACCATCCTCCGGTCTCAATAGTAAATCTACAATGTCATTGTTGTTGGATGTTGGATACCTACAATCACACAAACAAGTGAGTAACACAAAAGTAAAGTAAGATGCTCACAAAACATATCCAAGTATATAGCTAGCATCGTAAACTTCCGGCAATGGTGCCAAAAACTAGTATAGCCCAAAATACATAACTCTAAAAGAGAAGTGAAATGGTACAATAATAACCCAACTAAGAGTATGAGTCAAACCGCAAGGAGTTTTATGTAGGTGCTAAGGTAGATACCTAAGAGTTTTACTAATTCATTTCAAATTTATTACATCATTGTTAGATATCCAAAATACATATACATTATTGTTTAGTGGAACAAGAGTCCAAAACACAACATAATTCGTTCACCTTTCTAATACCCATCTAGAACCCACATAATGTCTACGGAGACTCTAAATAGATATAAAAGAGTACTACAAAAATGCCGGCTACAAGGCACCAGCTATACCTCAAGTACAATACATAAGGAACAAAAGATCTGCAAAGGAATAAATGGGGCTCACCAAGACTGGTGGGAGGGGAGGATGCATCACTATCTGCGATCGGTACTATCTGCTACGGATCCACCTACATCCATTCAAAGATGTAGCGCCCCAGGCAAAAGGGACGTCAGTACTGTCGAATAGCACTAGTATGTATAACTAAATACTATCTTATTATAAAGAACAATAATACAATAAGAAGTAATCATGAAATCAATGGAAACCTTGGACAACACCACATCATCAAATTAAGGATCACATAAGCCTTCAAGTGAATTTCCCATAGCTTTAAATTGGGACATTATTAGCATTGATACCTCATTATTCGCACTACCGCCATAATTTTATACGGAGTCCGATCACGACCCGATCGGCTAGGTCATCTCATTGGAGACATTCTCCACAATCTCAATTCTCGTTTCAATTTTTGTTTCAAGTTCAAGCACATACCACCACGCGTGCGGCATGGAATCCGATCACAACCCGATTAGCTAGGGAGTCTCACTCAAGACATTACCATTTTCCATCAATTATCTCATTTCATATTTTCCTCACATATTTCAATTTTTTTCGGCACTAGTGGCCACAATCGTTACATCACACCTAGCACTTGGCGGCATTTCATAATTCGAGTTCTTTTCCACATTTCACATTATTATCAGTTTCGTCAAACAAGCCTTTCAATTCAAGGTATTGAGTACACATGGGAGAAATTATTAATCATGGGCATAAAGAGGCTTTCACATACTGTCACAACCCAAATTTTTCTCCGTTGGGTATCATGATGGCACCTAGTAAAGGACTAGATAAGCCTAATATTCATGGAATAACAACAATAATAATAAAATCTAATATTTTTCTAAAATAAATATTTATTTATAAATTTCATATTCCCAAAACCCGGTAGTACAAGTCATAAGCTTTATAGAGTTTACTGCAACTTCTAATTACAACAGTTTTGAAGTAAGCAAGATAGTGTAAATGCAAAATAAGAAGGTGACTCCGAAGCCTGCGAGCGGAACGACAGGTTTACCTTGAGTCTCCTCGGCAAGAGACCGCACAGCTACTAACGATCAATACCTAGATCTGCACAAAAATGTGCAGAAGAGTAGTATGAGCACACCACAGTGGTGCCCGGTAAGTATCAAGACTAACCTCGATGAACTAGTGACGAGTACTACTCAAGATACTAACTAGTCTAATAAACTAGTTAAGTATCAATATAGGAATAAAGGGAAAAATGATACACATAAGGCTACACAATATAGCTAACAACACAGTAAATTTGATAAAGAAGGAAAACAATAAGTATCAACAGAAACCATGAAACAACACAAAGATTGAATACAACCCAAACAAATCTCGAATGTAAATATACAACACGGACAGGTAATGTCTCAACAACTTCAACCCCTTGTATATCAAATTCGTAGTCATTTCCACGAGGTTCCGAACATCAGACAACCACCAATAATAGGTCCCAATATTTGAACTCTAACACTTGGCTTCTTGCACCCTAACTGCACGGACGACTCACGTGCCCATTGAGTCATTTCTACCCATACGGTAAGTACAACAAGAGTATCGATACTTGACAGCAATGAGGAGCCCTAAATCCTTTAATAGTACTTAACTGCATGTATGCTTGTGCAGGTGTCCTAACAGGATTAAACAACCAATAAGCATAAGGGAAGAAATGGGAAACACGTACATTTTCATCTCACAAATTTCCACACGAATAAACTCACATAGTAAGTGTTCCAGTCCACAATATCAATCAACAAGGAATGCCCCAGGCCAACGCAAATATCACAAATAATCCCTGACATAGCCCACCTTGTATTCCCACCTTGTTTCGCCACACGTGCATAAACATGTTACCACCTTGTCTCGCGATATGCGCAAACTACATATACATATCCCACCTTGTCATGTCGCATGTGCAATATCAATAGTAAACACGGCATGACAGAAACCTTGTGCAACCCCTATATCAGCAATCGCACGGCAGAAACCTCGTGCATCACAATAACCACAAGAAGTACATCGATAACAATTGACAATAATACAAGATACGGTAGATACACCAATTCAATAACCTTTGATCACAAGAAAAGCAAGGCTAGTTCGCAAGGAATAAGCACAAGAAAGAATACTAGGCATAATACGAACAACTCAACAAGGAAGAAAAATAACGTATAAGGGTCGCACCCAAATACACAGTTCAACAACAAGAAAACTAACACGAATCCGATAACTCCATATAAGGGAAAGTCAACTAAGGTATATCATATCTAAACTTCTTTTAAGGTTGAGCAGTTACGAGGATATTCAACAATTTCACTTAAGGACAAGCAGCATGAAAAATAATCATAACTTCAGTTAAGACCAAAACAATTATAGGAGGAGATGAAGATAATTACAATTTGATGACAAGTAGTTAAGAGGACCTAGCATGACTGTAAAAAGGAGTAATTCTTCAGATAAGTCAATTAGGAGTCAGATAGGAAAGGCGAGTAAATCCAAAAGTAAGAAATCCTACATTTAGGCAAGTAAAGATGAAACTAGAAATTTGGGAATTCAATCATGCCAAGAACAATTCATATTAAGCGAATATAAGGACCTAAGCTTCCTAAAGGGCAAATTTTCCACAAATAAGTCCGAGCACACACTCGTCACCTCGCGTACACGGACTACAACCAACATAAAAGACTCAAATCCTAAGGAGAAATTCCTCCACACAAGGTTAGGCAAGATACTTACATCAACCGCTCAAATCAAAATTGAAATCACTTTCTTGTCACGATTATTTGACTCTAAATGGCCCAAATCCAATCAAATCAATATCATCGTGTAAATAATACACAAGCAACAAGCTTAACTAACAAATTTGAAGCTAATACGCGAAATTAGGAAAATTGCCGAAAAGGTCCCCCGGGACCACGTCTCAGAATCGAGTGAAAGTTACAAATTTAGAACACCCATTCACTCATGAACTCACTCAAACAAGAATCATCAAAAACCGACGTCAAAATCTCATTAAATTCTCAGATTTCTATTTGGGGAACCTCCCTCCCATTTTTTATGATTTTCCACCTAAATTCATTGATTAGATTGAATAAATTGCTATGGATTAATGATATACCAGTGAAATAAGGTTAGGAATCGTTGCCTATGAATCTTCTCCTCAAAAACCATTCAAAAATCATCAAATCTCGAGCTCTAAATCGGTTTAGAAAATATGAATTTTAAACCCTCGAATTTTGTATAAACAGCCCAGCAATTCCGCACCTGGGACTCATTGGACCGAACCTGCAGAAAATACATCACAGGTGCGAAAACTCACTAAATGAACAGGGGTCGCACCTGCGATCACTGGGCCGCATCTGCGGCTCCGCACCTGCGGAACCCTGTCCGCACCTGTGAGTCTGGCTACCCTTCACCAAAACCGCACCTGTGATGCCCTCCATTGCACCTGCGTGTCCGCATCTGCGGCTCCCTATCCGCAGGTGCGAAACACCAGAACCAGCAATGCTTCAGCTGGTTTTCTAAGTCCAAAATCATCCCTTTGAGCATCTGAAACATCCCCGAGGCCCCCGGAACTTCAACCAAACTTACCAACCAGTCCTATTACATTATCTAAACTTAGTCGAGCCTTCAAAACACATCACATAACATCAAAATCACCAATTATGCATGGATTCAAGCCTAAGAACTTATGAAATTTCCAAAATCCACAACCGATGCCTAAACACGTCAAAACTAGTCCGAAGGAATTCAAATTTTACACACAGGTCATAAATGACACTACAGACCACCAGCCACTCTCGGAATTCCATTCCGTGCCGAATACCAAAATTTCATCTATTGGCCAAAATCGCCAAAATTCTGACTTTCGCCAATTCAAGCCTAAATCTACCACAGACCTCGAAAACACATTCCGAACGCGCTCCCTAGCCCAAAATCACCATACAAAGCTACTGACAACATCCATAACTCGTTCCGAGCCGTTTACATAAATGTCAAATTTCGGTCAAAACATCACTATTTAAGCTTCCAAAACAACAATCCTTCTTCCAATTTGACTCTGAATCATGAGGTAACTGAATCCAACCATGCACACAGGTCGATGTACACAATGTGAAGCTATTCAAGACCTTATGCTACCAAAGGGAGCTTAAATTCTCAAAATGACCGGTTGGCTCGTTACACATACTTTGGCATAACAATCTTTATTCAACTCGACTTGAAATCTAAGAATTTTCGAACATATTTTATATCTTTAACACATCCTAAAGTTACAAGATAGCCTAATGGGAGCATTGAAATACATATTGCACATAAATTCTTACAACACACTCACATTTGGAATAGCATTTTCTACATCAATCAATGTTGGAACTTACACCAATTGCATGGACACCAAGGGGATTCAATTTCTAAGAAGAGGGGGTTTGACCAATACATACGTCAATAGAGATTTCCTTATGTTTTACAATAAATTCAAGAACCCTTAGCACCTTCAATCTATTTTAGCAATTTCACAAGTTAATTCATGAACTAGAAGGATGATCAATACTCTATCCCATTTGAGCACAATATCAAGAACTAGGTGTGCATTATATTTTTAAGGATTTTTTGTGAAAAAATTCTATTAACCCACACCCCATCCTTAATCATTTTTATCTCACATTCTTCCTACATTCATTCACCACCCATGCATGCAAAACAAACAACCCTCAAGCCCATGAACTATCTTGCTAATTACCCATTTTAGTAGAAATTTCGAAATTATGAGCGGGGGCATAGATTTTTACCTTTAAGGAGAAGAATTAGTGAACTTTACTTGTCAATCTTCAAGGTCTTAAGCAAGAATTGAGGAGAATTTAGTTGAGGATCACTCTCTCGCACTATGACTCCTTCTCTTACTCTAAAGCATAAGAAATATACTCAAAATGAGCCTTAACATATGTTTTAACGACGTGAGATCAGGTTTAAAAACATTAGAAATCTGGAGCCCCGACACGGATCTACGGTTGCATATGCGACCGCATAATGACTATGCGGTCCGCAAAATGACTGCAAAAAGCGGCCCTCAAGGACTTGAATTTTCTGCTACGGTCTGCGACAAATATGCGGCCCGCGGACCTGTTATGTAGTCGCATAATGAAATGCAGATCCCTTCGCAAAAGTCCAAGAACAATTATGCAACCAAAGTGCAACCCGCAAAATGGTTATGCAGTCGCATAATTGTCCGCGAAACTGATCTTAAAATTGGCCAAAAAGACTGCTTCACTCCACGGCCAAAATGCAGCCCACAAAGTTATTATACGGCTGCATAATAGGCCGCAGAAACGCAAACTCCTGCAAAACATTTTCCTTTAAATCAGTAGTATAATGTTCAATCCAAAAAGTCCGAAGCGCGGTGAGCAAGCTTGTCGCGAATAATTTCTACTATATAACACATAAATCTAACTTGGCACCACGAAATTCCGGGTTTTAGGTAAAATAAATTTACTGGGACTTACATCCTCCCCCACTTAAGATCATTTGTCCTCGAATGAAGATCAGGGTTCACTTAATAACACCCTATGTGGCTTCAATTTTCATACCACACACCAGCGGCCCCTAATTTGACTAGTTCCCTAGATTTCTGAAAATTTCACCAGAGATTCATTTGTAATTAGCCCTATCCACCTGTCAGAGAACCCCAAGACACACCCTAAAAACATATATATAATCCATTGACGTAACACAACAAAAATAATACCAATCGTGGCCTTACAAGTAACAAATAACCAAAAAGGAACACCTTTATATTAACTGAACAATTGTTACAAAATTTATAGGTTTTGATTTCATCAAAAGGAATACACAACTGTTCAAACAAGTGAGGATACTTATTCTACATCTCTTCCTTGGCCTCCCAAGTAGCCTCCTCAACTTGTTGGTTTCACCATAACACTTCCATGGAGGCTATTTCATTATTTCTCAACTTCTGCACTTGCCTATCAAGAATGCCAACTGGAAGTTCTTCATATGACAGTTCTTCATTAACCTCAATAGTATCAATTGGAAAAATAGCTGATGGATCTCCCACTACAAAAAAGTCCGAATCGGGGCGAGCTTGCGAGCCGCGGAGAATTTCTACAATTATAAAAAATAAATCTAACTTGGCACCACGAAATTCCGGGTTTTAGGTAAAATAAATTTACTGGGACTTACATCCTCCCCCACTTAAGATCATTTGTCCTCGAATGAAGATCAGGGTTCACTTAATAACACCCTATGTGGCTTCAATTTTCATACCACACACCAGCGGCCCCTAATTTGACTAGTTCCCTAGATTTCTGAAAATTTCACCAGAGATTCATTTGTAATTAGCCCTATCCACCTGTCAGAGAACCCCAAGACACACCCTAAAAACATATATATAATCCATTGACGTAACACAACAAAAATAATACCAATCGTGGCCTTACAAGTAACAAATAACCAAAAAGGAACACCTTTATATTAACTGAACAATTGATACAAAATTCATAGGTTTTGATTTCATCAAAAGGAGTACACAACTGTTCAAACAAGTGAGGATACTTATTCTACATCTCTTCCTTGGCCTCCCAAGTAGCCTCCTCAACTTGTTGGTTTCACCATAACACTTTCATGGAGGCTATTTCATTATTTCTCAACTTCTGCACTTGCCTATCAAGAATGCCAACTGGAAGTTCTTCATATGACAGTTCTTCATTAACCTCAATAGTATCAATTGGAAAAATAGCTGATGGATCTCCCACTACAAAAAAGTCTGAATCAGGGCGAGCTTGCGAGCCGCGGAGAATTTCTACAATTATAAAAAATAAATCTAACTTGGCACCACAAAATTCTGAGGTTTAGGTAAAAAACGTTTTACGGGGCCTTACAATTTGACTTTGGTGTAAACGATCTCAGATTCGTATTTGAATGATTCAACAGGTTTGTATTGTTCTTTTGGACTTGTATGTGTGTTCGCATTTGGTTTTATAGGTCCTAGTAGAATTGGACACTATTTGTCAAATGTTGATAATTTGAAGAATTTAAGAGTTCATAAGTTTAACCAAGAGTTGACTTTGAGGTTATTGGATCCCAATTGGTGTTTTGAGACTTTGGATCCCTCTATATAGTTGAATTGAATTTGTATACAAAGTATGGAAGTAATTCAAATTATGCAACTGTGATTCATAAACGCTTTTGAAGGAATGAAAATTTAACAAATTAAAACAAATTTTATTTGGTTTGAGTCTCGATTCCCTGTTCTGATGTTTCCGTGGGTATTTTGAGCCTTTGGATAAGTTTGGATAATGTATTAGTACTTGTTGGTATGATTAGATAGGGTACGGAGGGGCTCGGGAGTATTATGAAACATTGGTTGAGAGACTAGTTAAGTTAAGGATTTGGAGTTTGACCACGGTCAATATCGAATTAAAATGACCTCTTTTGGATTTTTGACTACGCGAGCGAGTTCGTAGCGTGTTCATGATTGAAGTTCATATATGGTTTATGTACGGGAGGTTCTAAGTGAGTTAGGATACTAAAATGGGGAATTTGTTTATTGCTGATTTTTCTTGTGTAAATAATTATGAAAGTACTATTTATGTTCCTGAAATTTTTGGACTTCCTTTAAAACATCAAAATATCATATTTCCCTCATTTTAAGGCCAAATCAAGTAATTCAAAAGGCTATATTTGGTGTAATTTCATAATTATTATGTTGTTCTTATCAAATATAAGTTTCAGGATAGTCTAGGATTAGATTCAAGTTGGGACAACCGCTGCATCTTTACTTATTTCAAAATTTAGTTACATTTTCTCACAAGGTTTTGGAGCTCGAGAAAAGACGATTTTGAGGAGTTCACTTCTACTTCATTGGGGGTAAATAAAGCTAACTAGAAATTATGACCATAACATGAACCTATCAATGATTTTGGCTCTAAATCAAGAAATCTTAATGTCACGACCCGGATTCTCAACCTTGGGGTCGTGATGGCGCCTAAAGTCCACTTGCTAGGCAAGTCAACATTAGCTACACAGTATTTATTTCAGCAATTTTAAAACCAGTTCAATGAGAAGGTAAAGTTGTAAAACTCCTAAAATATATAGTAAAACTCCAAACACATTATCTAGTCAAATCCCTCACTCTGGAGTCACAAGTACATGCGCTTCTAAAAATACTACAATCAAAGGCCAAAATAGAAATACAACTCTAGGGTCTGCATACATTGTGCAGCTCTACCTCAAGTCTCCGGATGAATAGCAGTCCGAGAAATGCCTCCACTAAATGCCACTGAGACTGACACCAAGAGCAGTCATAATATATCTTCTATGTTGTGGCGTGCAACCCAGTCCAAAAATATATATACAAATACTATTGCGGCATGCAACCCCATCTAAGCAATAATACCAACACTATTGCAGTGTGCAACATGATCCCAAACACAATACCAATATCTATAGCAGCATGCAACCCGATCCCAAACAACAATATCAATAACATTGTGACGTACAATCCGATCCCAGACAATAATACTAATACCATTGCAACATGCAACCCCATCCCAAATATCATAACAACATATGAACAACACTACAATCAACTACGGTGTATTTTGCGACAAATGCAACAAGATAAATAACCAATTTCGGGCAATAAACAAGTAAAAGCGGCTATCTAACTACAAATGGTAACATAAACAAGTATAGGTAATCAACAAACGAAGACACAGATACGTGGAAACATATATAAAGTTAAGGCATGTAAAGAAAGAAGGCATGAATTTAACATGTAGAAATAAGAAACAATTAAAGCATGAACATGTAGTAACACGGAGCAATGTAGGCATGAAGTAATAGAGGACAACAACTAAATAATCCGCCCCACATGCTTAACACATGAGGAAGGATATACACTCGTCACCTTGCATATACTTGTCCCCACACATAAACCAAGTAGCAAATAAACCAATCAAGTCCTAATTCCCTCAAGTCAAGGTTAACCACGACACTTACCTCTTTCTACATCTCGATCAAAAATAAATCATGGCTTTGCCTTTCGAACAAACCTCCAAACCAACCAAATCTAGCCAATTCTCAATAAAACAATCTAAAATATGCTTTAGAATCTATCCAAGAATGAAAAAGGTTCAATTTTGATTATTTTTTAAAATGTCAACCCCGAGCCCACTTCGTCGAAATCCAAGATTCAGACCAAAACTCAATTACCCATTCACCCCTAAGTCCGGTTACGTGATTTGCTTTGGAATCCGACCTCAATTTGAGGACTAAAACTCAATTTTACATAATTCCTTTATTCTACCAAAACCCCTAATTTCTACAATGAAATTCATAGATTTGATGTTAAAAATTCATGAAATGTAGTTAGAATTGATTGAAACCAGATAAAGATGCTTACCATTAAATTTGTGGAGAAAACGTTCTACAAAAAGTGCCTATAGAAAGCTTAGGGTTGCAAACGGGTGTAGAATGAGCTAAGTCATATCTTCCCAATCTTTTACCCAGCTGCAGAAGTCATTGTTTTAGAATTGCAATGTCTTCAAATACAAAACACTAATTGCAAATGTGATATGTGCATCAGCCATCTAGAGGTCACAAATGCGACATAACCCTCGCATTTGCGAAGCACCCCACCATCGCAAATGCAGCGCATGATTCGCATTTGCGAAGCAGTCCAAAACATCTCCGTAATCGCAAAAGCGAGTACTTGGTCACAAATGCGAAACCATCCTAGTCCCCAAATGCAAATAACTTATTGCACAAGAAATACCCATCCCCCAGTCCCCTCTTTGCATTTTTGGTTCTGACATCGAAAATGCGAGGCTCGCAATTGCGATCAGGTGCTCGCAAATGTGAAACCCGCAACATGGCACGAGTACAGTCTTGTACCAGCAGTCCAAAACAATACCTCAATGCATCTAAAACTTAACCGAGCGACTCGGGCTCCTAACCGAACTTGCACAAAAGTGTAATAACATAAACCCGCTCGCTAATCATCAAAATAACATCAAATAACAAAAATTGATCCACAAAACTCAATAATTTCAACTGAAACTTTATTTTCACAATCTTTCACATAATGCGCCAATATGCGACGTGCGTACAAGTCAAAAATATCATAAGAACCTATCAAAATCGTCAAAACACAGATCCGAGTCGTTTGCCAGAAACATTGACCGTGGTTAACTCAAATCTCATTTTAAGTCAAAAAATATTTCTTCAAAATTTTACATAAAAGCTTTCGAAAAATGACACAGACCATGCACGCAAGTCATATAACATCAAATGAAGCTATGAGAGGTCTTGAAACAGAAAACTTAAGTCTAGTAGTCCAAATAACTTATCGGTTCGTCACATTCTCGACCTCTAAAGAAACGTTCGTCCTCGAACGGACATAGAAAACTACCTAGACTGGTAAAAAGTGGGGGCATCTACTCCACATATCTGACTTTGGCTCCCATGTAGCCTCCTCAATCGGCTGACCTCTCCATTGCACTTTCATGAAAGGAAAACTCTTAGATCTCAACTTAACCTGTAAGTCTAGAATAGCCACCAACTCTTCCTCATAGGTCAAATTATCATCAAGTCACACCGTGCTGAAGTCTGAAACATTTGATCTATCCTCATGGTACTTCTGAAGCATATAATGAAATAACGGGTGTACCCCTGCTAGTATAGGAGGAAATGCAAGCCTATAAGCAACCTACCCAACTATCTCCAAGATCTCAAATGGTCCAATCAACCATTACTCAACTTTACCTTATTCCCAAATGCATCATGCCCTTCTTAGGCGACACCCGGAGAAGAACCTTCTCACCCACCATGTAAGCCACATCTCAAACCTTCCAGTCCGCATAACTCTTTTGCCTGAACTGAGTTGTATGAAGCCGCTCCTAAATATCCTTAACCCTTTCCAAGGCATCTCAGACCAAATCAGATCCCAACAATCTAGCCTCACTCGGCTCAAATTAATTAACCGGCGAACGACATCACCTGTCATACAAGACCTCATACGGAGCCGTCTAGATGCTCGAATAATAGTTGTTGTTGTAGAAGAACTCCTCTAGACCTATGATCTTGTCCCCCTAACCCTCAAAATCCATAGAGCATGCCCGCAACATATCCTCCACAATTTGAATAGTGTGCTCGGACTTCGTTTGAGGATGAAACATGGTACTCAGCTAGACCCACGTGCCCAACTCACGTTGAACAACTCTCTAAAAATACAATGTGAACTGTGTGCCTCAGACCAAAATAATGTAAATGAAAACACTTTGTGGGAAGATAATCTTCCAGATTTAAATATGATCCAACAACTCTGAAGAATAGGAAGATCACCCGGAATGAAGTGTGAGACTTAGTTAATCGATCCACAATAATCCAGTGCATCATACTTTCTCAAGATCCATGGAAAGCCCCCACTTCCACTCTTGTATCTCCACTCTTTGAATCAAACCACCAAATTTTCGATGCTCATACTTCACATGTTGACAATTTAAACAACGAGAGACATAGTCCACAATATCAATCTTCATTCTCCGTCACCAATAGTGTTATTTCAAGTCATGGTACATCTTCATAATCCCTGGGTGAATGGAATAATGCAATATGTGAGCCCCCTCGAGGATCAACTCTATTAAACCATCAAAATTTGGAACACAAATCCGACCTTGAAGTCGCATAACACCATTATCTCCAATCACAATCTCCTTAGAACCACCCTGTTTCTTCGTGTCTTTCCACACCAGCATGCGAGGATCATCAAACTAGCAAGCCTTGATATGATCCAACAATGATGATTGTGCAACAACACAAGCAAGAACTCGGGTAGGCTCCGAAACATCCAATCTCATGACCGATTGGCCAAAGGCTGAACATCTATAGCTAGTGGCCTTTTTACTGTCGGTATATATGCCAAACTGCACATGCTCTCAGCATTCCTACTCAATGCATTAGCGACTAAATTGGCCTTTCCCAGATGATATAATATGGTGATATCATAGTCTTTCAAAAACTCTAACCATCTCTGCTGCCACAAATTGAGGTCCTTTTATCTAAACAGGTGTTGGAGATTAAGATAGTCACTATAGACCTCACGTGGAACACCATATAGATAGTGCCTCCAAATCTTCAGTGCGTGAAAAATGGATGCACACTCTAAATCATGAAAAGGGTATTTCTCTTCATGAACCTTCAACTACTGAGACGTGTAGGTAATCATCCTACAATCCTATATCAATACCGCGCCAAAAATAGTACGTGATGCATCACAATACACAATGTAAGATCCTGAACGTGTACCCAACACCAACACTAGTGTATACCTTAAAAATGGTATTAACAATTATATTTGATTTGTGGTTCTAAAAATACGTGACTTATTCAAATACTAGTTGACTATTAGGAAGTAATAAATGCAAGTAAAAAAAATGAGATAAGCAAACCAAAGTTATCACAAGACTGGGCCTCGAGATCACTAGATTCGGGGGGAGGGAGGGGTGGGGGCTCGAGGTCGGATGATAGAAATAATGAAGAACAATAAATGAAGAACACTAAATGAGGAGCGATAAAGATGAGAGACAATATTGAGCACGAAAAAAGCAGAGAATGTTTTATTGCAGTAAGTATATTGTGTCACAAAATGATAGAGATCCCCTTTTTATAGGAGGGGAGAATCCCAACATAGTACATGCCTAGTTATGACAAAGAAATATTATTCGTACAGTTGTAAAACGACTTAGTACGGACTTGTACTATTTTTTGAAGACCTTATCAGTTCCGACCACGTGTCCTTGGGAATTTTCCCGCCTTTCCATGACGGTCATTGATTTTGATACTACCTCGAGGACTACTGTGACAACTTCGATATTCTCTCTTGAGGGGTGGATTTGGGGTAGAACATCTGACTCTACTTCAAGCCTCTCGAGACCGGACTTGGAATGCCATAGAGGCCTTAAAATCGGACTTCCCCGATTTTGTCCATATACAGATAGTCCCCGTGTTTCTTAGTTCCCCTCGTGACGATAGCCACGTGAGGTCAGCAATTGATGTACAGAAAGGGTTGCATAGACATCATGCCAACACGGTTTTCGAAAAGCCCACGAACCACTATTACCGCCTTTTCAACTCCTCCAATACGCTTAGAGGACGCCTATAAATATTCCAATCCTTCATCTTTCATACTTTTACCCCTTAACAATATTTTCAAACCCTGATTACAATTTTCTGCTTTCATCCCTTCTCTGCACTCATTTCTTCGTTGGTTTCTTCTTCTTATACTAAAACTTCACCGTAGTCATCGCCAAAACTTCTAAGACGGTCCCTTAAAAAGAGAAAGCCCCTTCTTCTTCACGCTCTTATAAGAGCAAAACAACAGTATCCCCTCATGTTGAGGAGTGCATCCCCGAGCCCTATGACACGTCATCTGATTTTAAGGTTGATAGCCCTTCTTCGGTAGCGGCCGATGCGAGCCCATGTCTCGAGATGTTAGTTTGGTAATCGATATCGAAAAGGTAAAGGTCGATTGCCATTGGGGGAAGGTGGTAAAAGTGGAGATTCCTTCATCTGAAGAAGATATAAGTACCTATAAAGCTGGCTTTCTCAGCGCATACAAATATCCCTTCACCTTAGCCCCTGTGGACCCTTCTTCGCCTTCAATAGATCCAGTGACCTCGATTGTTGCTGACAATATTGAGTAACGCTTGGCCAGATCTATCCCTCTTTCTAGTGAATCGTCAATTTAATCAGATATTTTTTGAACATGGTCAAGGGGATGCCTTTCACCCTCGACCACCTGATTAGATTGTATAGCCCTCGTCTATATCGATGTGGCCTAATTAAACTCCAGTGTCGATCCTCGAAGGCATTCATTGCTAGCATCGACAAAGACAAGGACCGAGGGTGGATGAGCCACTTCATTTGAGTCAGGACCTCAGACCTGATCCTTATCGAGAAGATGTCGTTCCCTGAGGAATGGAATATGAGTTGTAAGTGTGGATTGATCGTATATGTTTCCTTAATTGGATGTTCCTTTTCCCCTTTGAACTTGTTCTCTTCTGATGATGCATCCGTTGAATGGTACCGTGGTGCGGTCAAGGACCTTCCGCACTGGGTATGACAATTAGATTCCATCTCTCCATATTCTAATCGCGTTTGGCGCGACTTGGCCAAAACCCACTGGGAGGCCAAAAACACGGTAAGTTTCTATCATTGTCGTATTTGAACTCCTTCGTAAAAGATTTGTTGGTGGTATACTTGATCTTTTGTGCTTATGCAGGCCTTGGTGAAGCCGTTTTGATGAGGCCGCCTCCGCCTGGCAAAGAAGAGACCGAAAAATTGGCAAAAGATAAGAAGAGAAAAAAGGAGACGTCGGTGAAGTCTCCGAAACCAAAGAGAGTCAAAGTTCAAAAGCCTAGGGCCGATACAACAGCCTTAACTTCGGCAGCTGCTGAGAGTCTTCGTGCTGAAGACGAAGATGATGAAAATTGCCCACTGGTACTTAGGGGAAAGCGAAGTGTCAATGCTTCAAAGAGTATCGAGCCAGGGGTTGCCGACACGGCACTAGAGTTGAGGAGACCCTCGAGGAGGGTTTGAATGAGGTCCTCGAGCTCATCCTCGACCAGAATATATCTCATGTCGATAAGCACTTCGTTGGCGAGTTTGGGGGACCCAGCTCTGAAACTCTTTGAAAGAAGGCGCCGATTGGGGTTGTTAACATAGGTGATCCTCCGCCAGGTCTGTCTTTTTCCTGTGGACAAATACGGGATGCCCAAAATAGGGAAACTCCCGACCTGGGGTCATCCCAGGGAGAGAATGATATATTTGAAGATTATTTTTCCGGTGTCGAGGAGGAGCCTGATCTCGATGCCCTACTTATTCTCAAGGAGGCTGAGAAACTCCAGAAACAGGTAATAAGACTCATGCTTTTGATTTTTTATTCTTTTTTTTCTAACTTCTTTCCTTTCTGTTATAGGTTGTGAAGCTCTACGACCGGGCCTTCTCCAAGATACAAGCCGAGATGACTCATTATGAGGAGGAACTTAGGAAGCTTTTGTCGGAGTCGAATTAGCTTAAAAATATATACGCCCGGAGGGAAGAGGAACTGGATAACCTTCGAGCTGGTTCGGAGAAGGCACTCTGAGAGCAGGCCAACTTCATCGAACAGGTAGCTTAGCCTTCGAGGATTTGCTTTATGTTTGTAACTCAGGTTTCAACAACTTGACTTGGTTTTTGCAGATCAAGTTGAAGGATGACCTAGCGGGGCAAATTAGGGAGGAGATTGTGGCAAAAAAGATGAGATCCTCGACCTGAAGTGGAGCATGGACAACATGTCCTCTAAGAACGACGCTCTTCGAGAGAAGCTGACTTCAGCCCAACATATTCTTCAGGGTGCAAAAGAGGAGGGCCAAAAATATAAAGCGCTTCATGTTGAATTGGCCATCGCACTATCAATAGCCAAGTCTGAGGTCGACACACGTATCTACTCGACCCCTCGAGGCGCCATGTGGTGACGTCATTCTTATGATGTGATCTTGAAGTTCCCGAAGTGGCCGGCCATTTCGTTTCCCAAAAAGTCATAATTTCTTTGTCAAAGCTGCTATCAACATTAATGAATAGTTGCAATTTTTCTCTTATATATACTTGCCTTCCCTCTCAAAGAATTTTACCGCTTTGTGTAGCCATCTTCCTCTATAGAGTTCCTTTCTTCCACCATTTCTGCCTTATCAGTTTAAATCTTTTTCCAACATTTTAATCTCCACTTTTTTGTTTTGAAGAGGTCATGGCTACCATATCCAAATCCGTTCATCAACAAGAGGGAAGCCCCATCTCTTCTTCCTGCCCGGCCGGTGGTACAACGCCGGCGCTTAGCGAACTAACCTCGAACTACTTTTCCTTTAAAAAGGATTTCACACTAGAGAAACCCTTCAATGTCCTTGGCCATCGAGAACATGCATCGAGGTATATTCGGTTAATCAAGGAGAGACTGTGGATGGGGAGAAAAGGTAGAACTGCAGATACCCTCTTGGGAAGAAGATATTATGGCCCATGTAGAGGGGTTTCCGAATGTGTATGCGTACCCCTTTACGTTGGGTCCCCTTGACCGACTCGTGCTCGAGTTTTGTCAAAAGTATCGAGTTACTTTGGCTCATATACATGCGTCTTTCTGGCGGATCATGCTGATGATGAGATTCTTTATTGAAAAGACCGAGATCGAGTTTACACCTATCCACCTTATTAGGATATATCGGTCTCTACATTTTCGAGGTCTAATTAAACTACGACGCTGATCCACCAAACCCTTCTTCGCCAGCGACAACGAAGAGAAGGATCAAGGATGGATAAGTCAGTTCATTCGAGTGAGGACTGTCGATATCATTCCTACAGAGTTCATGTCGTTCCCCGAGGAATGGAATTTCAAACGTAAGTAATATGTTGTACTTTATTACTATTGTTCTCAATCTTGCTAGATTTCATAATAACGCTCCTTTTCCCATTCCACAGCAGTCCCGTGGATGCCAGACGCAGTCCTCGATTTCGCGAACTGGGTTCGTAAATTGGCGGCTTCTTTGACCTATGACAAACGCAAGTGGCGAGATTTGTCGAAGGGAAAATGGGAGGCAAAACACCATGGTATGTGCTATGTAGTTCTTCTTTTAAGGAAAGCTTTTCTTTATGTACATTATTTTTTCTACGATAGGCATCAGTGAGTTCTATGAGATGAGATCGTCCCCTCTCGGGGAGGAGGAAGGTCCTTCGGCTTCAGAGCCAAAGAAGGACAATAAAAGGAAAGAATCCTCAAGGGACGAGGATATTGATAGCAAAGCAGGACCCGCCTGGAGACGCAAAGAGGGCGCAACCATTGACGAAGGTCTCATAGTTGTCGGTAGATTTGTGGATGATATTGCTGCCGAAGAGGATGGCTCTTCGTTGATTTCTCAAATCAGGAGGCCTCCCAAGGTCGTAAAGCCCGTTGGACACGAGGACCCTAGCCTCGAGGGAGAGGCTCCAAAAGAGAAGAGGGCGAAGGTCCTTCACTACCCAATTTGGCAGCTGGTTGCGAGACGTCGAAAAATGCTCTGAGGAGGATGGGCTCCGTCGCACCTTTGCCCAATCAGAGTGCCTCGGGCATTTTTCCTGAGGCCACAACAACAGGTCCTATACCATTATTCTCATCTTTCTTTGAAGGTACCACGAGGGATGCTTGGAGCCAGGGGTCACCCAAATTTGGAGGAGTTTCGAGTGAGCACGGCCCCTTCCAGGGTTGGTCTACCAGGGCCGATGAGACCGAACTAGTTGATGTAAACTCGACCTTTCAGGAGGCTCAGCGATTTTGTTTTGTGGTGAGTTTTATGATGGCATTACAACATTTATAACTTCATACTTTCTTTTCTCTTTCTAACTGGGCCTTCCTTTTCGTAAGTCTTTAATAAGGTTAAGGTTGAGCTGCTTTGCTGTGAGGCCAAGTTTCGTGAGTCCTCGAATGGGGAGAAATCCCTCAGGCTTCTTTGTACTAAGAAGGAAAAGGAATTGATACACCTTTGGTCGGAACTGACCCGAGAATGTGAGTATGAAGATGGGCTAGAGAACCAGGTAACGTTAGTTCTGAATGAATATGGATTCCTCCTACCCTCTTTGGAGGTTAATAATTTGATGTTTCAGTTGTAGAAAATGATCTAGATGCTGGAATGCCTTCATGGTGAAGCCAACAAGGTCGATTCTAAGTGCAAAGAATTGAAGGCACAGATGGATGTCGTGGTGAAGCCAACCAGGTCAACCAGAAAGAATGCTTTGGCTAAGGTCTCTGCCCTCGAGATTCAACTCCATAATGCTCGAGAGAGCAACTCGATTCAGTTGAGCAGGATAGCTAAGCACAAAACCGGTCTCTTGAAGATGAAGGACGAAATTGTAGAGGCTCGAGCGGAAACCGAGGAGGTCCGAATAACTGCTGATAAGAAGGTGGCCATCTACCTGAAAGATGCTACTGATGCTCAGAAGGAGTTGAGGGGGGCTTCCGATTGAGAGAGAATAAGCAATGAATATACTTGATGCAGATCCCGGAGAGAAACCCTCGAGGAGATTCATGCTAAGGGCTTCGATCTCTTGGAGGAGATAGACCAGGCCAGAACGGTCGAGATTGGTGCCAAGTTCCTCTTTTCTTCTTCTGATGAAGATGATGCTGAAGGCGATGAAGAGGAGGCCGATGAGGAAGCTAGTCCCGAGGGGTTTGATGAAGGCATAGTCGCCGAGGAGGAGAGGACAAAGTCTCCGATGATAGACTAGCAATTCTTTTTATCTTTGTAAAGGGCTCCTCGTGGGAGTGCTGTATATGTACATTTGTACTATTGTTTATATGTAAATAATCCTTTCATCTTATTTTTGCATAACTTTTCATCTTGCCTTTTTCTTTAATTTTTTATGCTTGTCGATGATTAGTCTGATGTGTTGGACTCTAAATATAAAACCCTTAGGTTTTTTAGATTGGCCCTTAGGCTATTTAGTTGGCCCTTAAGCTCTTTAGGTTGGCCCTTAGGCTCTTTAGGTTGGCTCATAGGCTCTTACATGTCGGCACTTGGGCTCTTTTTAGATTGGGTCAATTCTACATATACTATGGCTATAATGTTTCCTCCATTCTGGCTAAAGACTTTTAAAGTTTTTGATATGTTTTGGCATGTTTTTTGTTCGTCCGACTCTTTGATGGCTCGAACAAGAAACTCGATTATAAGACGATATGCAACGATAATTGAGTACCTAGTGAGGTTCTCCTGAAGGCTAATTTTCTCAAAGCCTTTATACTAAAGGCTGATTTCTTTGAAGCCTACTCATTGTTCGGAACTGATATTATCGAAGCTCCTTTGCTTATGCAGGGGGTAGCCTGATTAACCTATTTTTTCGAAGTGTTTGAAGGCCTTTAGGTCGTATGGAGGAAGTCGGACGTCTCCAAACCACGTTATTTGGACCGTAGCCTTTTAATATGATAGTAGTCTTTATGTTTGGCCGTAGCCTTTAGTCCCCGGGTGAGACGACCTCGACATCTATATCGAGGGGATGCCTTTTTTGGGGTCTTACAAGTTCTAATATATAGCCTTTGTCTTTGTGTTGGGGTTATGCCCGTTTATGGTTTTATAAATTTGAGTACGCCTCATTAAGGTCTTATAGATTTGATTGCCTCATTGAGGTATTATAGATTCGATGTTTCCTCATTGAGGTCTTACAAATTAAATTTTTTATGACTCGATAAGATGACTGTTGATGACAGTCCCCGAGTGTTCGAGCGTGTTTGGCCCTCGAGCCGCTGGATGAGAAGACAGTAGATTTCTTTGAGGCACAAAGTGTTTTGATAAATAAAGATGCCTATTCGATTACTTGATCCATGTGTACATGTTTTTGCCCTAGGGGTCTCGGTTGTTCTACATGGACATGATTCATTTGACCGTTTGGCCCAATACAAAATTCTCCTATTTAGGCCCACTTAGGAATATTTTGATTTCTTCGAAAGAGTAATCCAAAGAGTAGCCCCTGAGGATGATGCCCCCAGTATTTGAGGTCAATTGAAAAGAAGCCTTGAATACTTTTTGGGTTTTCCTTAGGTAGCATATTAGTTTTGCTTGGTTAAAAAACTTGCTGGTAAAACCTGTTTGGGATAAAACCCGATCTAAGGGAAAAAGAGTGCAACGCACGCTTTAGTCTTTGAGCTGGAGGGTGCTTCGATTCCTCTGAATGAACACCTGCAACGGGTTAGTATAAATTACAAATGAAAAAGGAGAAAATTATACCTTAGTAATAATAGTTCTTTAAGCATTGATATGTTCCAATTGCTTGGTAGTTGCTCGTTTTCCATGGTGCTAAGTTTGTAGGGCCTTTTGCCTAATACTCCGAGGAGGCGGTACGGTCCTTCCCAACTAGTACCCAGCTTTCCTTTATTCAAGTTTCGAGTGTTGAGGGTGACTCTTCTTGGAATTAAGTCCCCGACTCCGCAGTAGCGGAGTTTTGTTATCCTGTTGCATTACCTCTCGATTTTTCTCCTTCGAGCATCAATTCGAACTGGCGTGGCTTCACAATTTTTTATGGCCTTGATGTTTGAGCTTCATGTTATACCTTCTGATCCTGCAAATGGGTCAAATGGTCCTCTGTGCGCAGGGACTTAACTAGCATGTCATCAACGTAAATTTCCATAAACTTGTCTATTTGATGTTCGAACATCTTTCCAGCTAAGCGTTGATATATGGCTCCTCAAGGGGTATTGCTTTACAACAATATGTACCATACTTCGCGACGTTTTTTCCAGGTACTCTGGGTTTATTCAAATTTGATGATACCTGGGGTAAACATTGAGAAAATTAAGGATCATGTTGGTCGGCCACGACATCTGTCAAGCGATAGATGTTGGGAAATGGGAATTAGTTTTAAGAAATTTTGTTAACTTGTTTTTACTAATGCATGCTTTATCTCAAACTAAGTCCTGTTCAAGTTCTTCGATCACATGTCCCTCGGGTTCAACCGAGGGTGTAGAATATGATTATTATTTGGCTACCTGCTTGTCTTTGGACTTCTCCGAGGTAGAAGGTGTCGATGTTGGTGCCATGTTGTACACTGCGAACATCTTTTTCCGCATGCTGCTCTCCATAAACTTCATCATTTGATGTAGAGTTGATGGTACCGCCTTCATACTATAAATCCAAGGCCTTCCAAGCAAGACGTTGTATCTCATGTCACCTTTGACGATGTGAAACTTGGTATCTTGAATTGTACCCGCCACGTTGATTGGGAGGATGAATTTCCCCCTTCATTGTCTCACTCTCCATGTTGAATCTATTTAAGACTACAGAGGCAGGGATGAATTGGTCGAGCAGCCCGATTTGCTCTACGACCCTCGACCTGATTATGTTGGCCGAGCTACCTATATCCACGAGCACACGTTTAATTCTAAATTTATTTAAAAGAAAAAAGATTACCAGTTCATCGTTATGAGTTTGAGATACAACCTCGATATCTTCCTCGCAGAATGTAATAATATCGTTGGGTACGTAGCTCCGAGTCCGTTTTGCCTTTGTGATGGACAATTTTGTCCATTTGAACATAGGTCCATGTGGGACGTAGACTCCTCCAATTATCATATGAATGATATGCTGCGGTTCCTTATGTTCGTTCTTCCCGTTCCCTTCACTTTCTCGAAAGTGATTCTTAGCTCGGTCGCTGAGGAACTCCCGAAGGTGCCCTTCGCTGATATGTCGGACATGGTTCCTTTGGGAAGGATTTGACTGTATTGGCTTCGGCCACCTAGTATATCTTATCTTACCCATTGCTGATACGACGTCTGATGCATCCATGTTGAAGTTATATTCTGGCAGTTGGGGCGCTTCCATCGGCCCCATGTGCTTGTCGAACCTAGTTTTGCCCATGAATCCCCCAGAACTCTGACCTCAATCTACCTTTCGATCATTTCAAGGTATATCATTCCTTGGGGCGTTTCGTCGGTCTTCGATATATGGCTGGTATCTTTCCTTGTTCGGTTTCGATTACCTTTCTACATCCTTGACTCTTTTGCTAAGAGATTTCTTGGCTATACTGAGCCCGAGGGGGCTCCCAATTGATCGTCCTCGACTCTGATCTTTGATTGATACATGTTATGCACGCCCGCCCAAGTCACGGCGGGATACTCGATTATATTTTGCTTTAGCTGCTTTGAAACTATCGAGATTCGTTCATTCAAGCTCTGAGTGAAGGCTTGCACCACCCAGTCATCGAATACTGGTGGTAATTCCATTCGTTCCATATGAAAGCGGGATACGAACTCCCTTAGAATCTTGTTCTCTCTCTGTTCAATTTTGAAGACGTCGCACTTCCTTGTTGTGACCTTAATGGCACGAGCATGTTCCTTCAGAAAAGAGTCTGTCAACATGGCAAAAGAATGTATTGACTTCGGGGGGAGGTTATGATACCACATCATGGCCCACTTGGACAATGTTTCTCCAAATTTTCTTTAACAAGACGGACTCGATTTTGTTGTCTTTTAAATATTCCCTTTTATACTAAGGTATAGGTGGTAATATGCTCATTAAGATGTGTGGTCCCGTTGTACTTTGAGATATCCGGCATCCTAAACTTCTTCGAAATGGGCTTCGGAGCCGCACTTAATGAAAATGGTTTCTACACGAACTTCTTCGAATTGAGCCCCTTCAAAATCAGAGGAGCGCCCGTGATCTGATCGACCCTTGAATTATAGTTTTCTACTTTTTCTTCATTGGACTCTATCTTCTTTTCTCCTGATTCAATCCTTTTGGTGAGGTCATCGAGCATTTTCATAATAATGGGGTTAGTCTCTCACCCGTTGTTGCTCGATTTTTCTGGTGCTTGTTCAACTCGAGGAGCTATTTCCGGTCCTGCTATGCTTGGATTTTTTGTTGACTCTGTAGCTGAGCAATAGCAACCTATTGTGCTCGCAACATCTCGAAAATTATTTCTAGGCTTACTTGATTTCAAGCATGTGTTTTTTGTGTGACAGGTTGGACTTCTCGTTGCACGCTTCCCCCGACATCCTCACCCAAATCCGTGCTTATATCGATATGCGAGCCAACATCAACTGGGTTGGGAATAGGTGCTACTCCAGGGTTGAGCGGTGGTACACCGGCTGCTGAATTGCTGCATTATTTTCCCCGTGAAAACCGAGGCCATTGTTGTCATGCACTAGTGCGTTAGCTGAGTTAGACATGTTTTAGCCTGAAATCAAAAAATCTTGGACAAGAAAAGGTGTGAAGAATAACGTGTGTTATTAGTAAACTAGCACTAAAATAATCACTATTATCTTTAGCCCCACAGCGGGCGCCAAACTGGTCAATGGGGTTGAGAAAGATAAAAGTCCTCCACGAATCGGCGATAATAACTGGCCAAACCCAAGAAGCTTCAAATATCTATAGCTGAAGTAGATCTAGGCTAGTTCTGAATAGCCATAATCTTCTTAGGATCCACCTTAATACCCTTGGAACATAGAACATGGTCCAAAAAGGCAACCAAGTCCAACCAGAACTCACACTTTGAAAAGTTAGCATGTAACTAACGATCCCTCTTAGTATGAAGTACGATCCGCAGATGTTGCTCATGCTCCTCTCGACTGCGGGAGTAAATAAAATATCATCAATGAAGACGATCGTGAAGGAATCAAGATAAGGTTGAACACCCAGTTCATCAAATCCATAAAGGTTGTTGGGGCATTAGTCAACCCAAATGACATCACAAAAAACTCATAATGACCATACTGAGTCTGAAAAGTTGTGTTAGGGACATCCGATGCCCTAATCTTCACCTGATGGCTGCCCGACCTCAAATAAACCTTTAAAAATACCTTGGCACCCTGAAGCTGGTAAAAAAGTCATTAATCCTTGGAAATGGATACTTGTTATTGATAGTGACATTGTTCAACTACCGATAGTCAATGTGCATCCGCATCGATCCATCATTCTTCTTCACAAACAACAACGGTATACCCCAAGGTGAGACACTGAGTCTAATTAATACCTTATCAAGCAAATCCTATATTTGTTCCTTCAATTTTTTCATCTCAATTGGAGCCATACGTTATGGTAGAATAGAAATGGGCCGAGTTCCCGAAACAATTGCAATGCAGAAGTCGATATCTCTATCAGATGGCATGCTCGGTAAGTCTATAGGAAACACCTATAGGAATTCATGCACAACCGGAACCAAATCCACAGAAGGAACTTCCGCACTAAGATCACGAATATAAGCTAAGACAAATAAGACATACACTCCTTCTCGATCATACGCTGAGCCTTCATATATGAAACCTCCATACTAGTAGAATGATCAAATGGTCACTTTGCACGCCAATCTAAGCAACCCCAACATAGCTAAAGTCATAGTCTTGGCATGACCATCCAATAAAGCATGATGCTGGGACAACCAGTCATACTAAGAATAACCTCAAAATCCACCATATCAAACTACAGAAGATCAACTACGGTATCATAACCATTAATTGTGACAACATAAGACCTATACACCCGATCAACTATTATAGAATCTCCAATTGGTGTAAACACAGAAATAGGAACACCAAGAGAATCATGAGGCATACTCAAATGCGAAGAAAAATACGAGGACACATACGAATAGGCAAATAACAAAAAAAAATATGTATGAAAGTCTAAGATTGTATGTGTACTAACTACATCAAATGAATCTGCCTCACATCTTGTTGGGAATGCATAACAATGGGGTTGAGCCTCACTAATCTGACCTCAACCTCTCAGACAGCCTCTCGCTACCTGGCCTCCATCTCTAATGGACTGACCACCCCCTCGGGTTGCCTGAACCTCGCCTCTAGCTGGCTGAGCGGGCAATGGAGAAACCGGTGTCGGAACCATGCACGAGTACCCTGATGTGGCATACTGCTCTGAAGTATGGGATAGTACCTCCTTATACGACTCGTATCTTCACACTCAAAGTACTCTCTCTGCTGACGTGGTTGTTGAATCTGGGGCTGACCCTAATGGTCTGAATAACCACTGTGACACGTCTAAATTGGCGGTGCACTAATAAGCTATAAAAGTGCACTGTAGGCTAGCTGCTCTGAATAAGACCCATAAGAGCCACGACCGCCCTGTTGATACCCAATTTTGCCCTCACATTTTTTATATAGTATACATATTTTTTTTAAATATCATTTTGCATCATTATTTAATTTAAAATATTTATAAAAGCTTTTTCCATAAGTTTCCATAATTTTTAGAACTTTAAAATTATTTTTTCTTGCATTTAAATTACTTGAATATTTATTAATTATCCATTAAATTATTTTGTGATGATTTAACCATCCAAAGTTAATATTTTCATCAAAATACATGTTTCTGTATATTTTACATTATTTTATGTAAGTATATTTGTACTTTTTAAGTTATTTACATAATTTTCCAATAATAGCCTATATTCCTGCATAATTACATTTTAATTACATTATTTGTGCCAAATAGCATTTTTATATTTTTATAATGTTAAGTTATTTTTTCTAATCACTTTGTTGCCTAAGTAATATTTTATTATCTATCAAATAGTTCTATAAATTATTTTACTAATAATTTTTCTGTATTTTAATTTATAGCCAATTTTTTAGGTATTTTTGGACCAAAATGAAGGCTCGAACACCTAACCAAGGCCTTCCGCCCAAACTAGGAGAGCCCTCTAATTCTAACCCAGTCGGGACAGGTGTCCATGACCCGCCCCATTCTTCTTTTAATCTAGGTCGTTGATCTCAGAGATCAACGACCTATAAACCATCCCCCTTTTTAATTACACCTATCCAAATCCTAAAGATCATTTCCCCCAAAACTAGCCACCCCAAAATGCTTTCAACTCTCCTCTTTTCTCTCCTGAAGAATCCTAGCTGCCTCTCCCTTAATTCCGGGTTTCTTTGATACTAGTCACACGTTTATGGTATTACTTAGGTATTTTGCCGAATTTTGGCAAATAACATCTCTATATTGGACAGGAATCAACCCAATCCTGGAGATTTGGACAATATCTCGTCCATATACATGAAGAAAATCCTGATTGTTCATACCAGTTGGCCGATTTTGAGTTTTAAACCCTAACTAGGGTTTGGAGTTTTATTTCTTTCCTTTCGAGTTACTTTACTGACTTGCATACGAGATTTTACTCTTTTTGTCCATGTTTACTTGATTTCTTTCCTTGTTTATTCGCCTGATTCTACTAATATATAACCCCCCCCCCCCCCCC
>ML435880.1:0-14701 GCA_005239525.1 Nicotiana knightiana | reverse complement strand
GGTTTTTAACATTTATGAAAACATTTCCGTTCACTTTATTACATGATACTCAAATAAAAGTCTATTAATTACAAATAGTGATTTAAAGATTTCACTTAAACAATTATCCCAATACATATCCCAGAACGCGGTGTCAAGAGTACATGAGCAACTTCTAAGAATTTTACAATTACTTAAAAACTTGTCTGAAATACAGTATGGACAAGGGATATAAAATAAAATAATACGGTAGGAGGGAGACTCTGTCAGCTGTGGAACGCCTCCGGATGATGCAGCCCGTCCAAGTCTCCAGATCAACCACCGTGCTATGTAGGTACCTATGCAACAAAATGCACAGCAAGTTTAGTATGAATACAAAAACAACGTGTACTCAGTAAGTCGCCCGCCTAACCTCATAGAGGTAGTGACGAGAGGTCAAATTTGACATTCACTAGGGTCCAACAACATAATGTATGACAGAATATGGTGAAATATAGTAGACATGTAAGGCAGTTAAGCAACAAAATATATATGAGGCAAAGAATTCCAAGTAATTTCAAAAAGATGAGTGAATAAGTAGTTTCCCCTTCATTTTTCCCCAAATATCTATCAAGTCCTTATCCACGAAGTTATTTAACAATCTATATCCTTAAGTCAATTTAACAATCTTAGTCACAAGGGGTAAGTCATATGTATATATATACTGTGCACTGCCGAGGATCGAACGGCCCATCCCATAAGTGCATTCTTTCAAATTAATCATAAATCTTCCCCCACTCGCGAATCATACCTGCGACTCGGGTGCTGACACATTTATACATACTTAATACAAAGCTCCCCGCGATCGCGAATCATACCTGCGACTCGAGTGCTGACTCTTATATATAATTAACATAAAGCTTCCCTCGATCACGAATCATACCTGTGACTCGAGTGCTGACTCTTATACATAATTAACATAGAGCTTCCCTCGATCGCTAATCATACCTGCGACTCGAGTGCTGACTGTTATACATAATTAACATAAAGCTTCCCCCGATCGCGAATCATACTTGCGACTCGAGTGCTGACTCTTATACATAATTAACATAAAAATTCCCTCCATCGCGAATCATACCTGCGACTCGAGTGCTGACTCTTATACATAATTAACATAAAAATTCCCTCCATCGCGAATCATACCTGCGACTCGAGTGCTGACTCTTATACATAATTAACATAAAGCTTCCCTCGATCGCTATCATACCTGTGACTCGAGTGCTGACACACTTATATAAAATATTATAAAGCTTCCCTCGATCGCGAATCATACCTGCGACTCGAGTGCTGACTCTTATACATAATTAACATAAAAATTTCCTCCATCGCGAATCATACCTGCGACTCGAGTGCTGACACATTTCCACACATTTAAATTTATAATTTTTCAAGAAAATAGTTTTCTCAGGGAAGTAGTAGAATCCTTATTAAAATAAACATGAAACATAGGTTTTGAAATCATTTGTTTTTGAAAATCATTTGTCAAGTTTAATGATATTCAACGATACAACCCAATCCAGGTACACATATATCCACAACAGAACCAATTCTCTTTCTAGAGGGTTAACAATATGAACTCTAGCTTTCTTTTAGACATTCAATTCGTCTTTCACTATATTAGGAATTTAATATTACAAGCAGGATTACAGGTATAACACGTAAGGCATGCTAGTGGGTCCTAGACTACCCGACCATAGCATAATAGTAGCTATGCACGGACTCCCGTCACCTCGTGTGTATGTAGCCCCCGAAGACAATAGCACATAATTAATTCACCTAGGGGGACAATTCCCCCTCACAAAGTTAGAAAGGAGACTTACATTGCTCTGAAATTCCTTAACCAACCTCCAATCCCTTCCGATGACTCCAAACGTCACATGACGCTCCGAAACTATCCAAACAACGAAGAACCAATGAAAATATACTCTAATATTTGCAGCAATTCCAAATCATATACTTTCTCAACTCCGCTCAGTGAAATGACTAAAATGCCCTCGAGCCCACGTGCCCGAAATCCGAAATTTCTCGAAGATATACCCTACCCATAACGTTACTAACTCAAATATACAATTTACTCTAATATGGATGCTCAATTTGTGGCTAAAATCCAAATTCCCATAATTCTAGGTTTCTTCAATATTTCCCAAATTTTCCTCAATTTCCAATACCAAATCTATGTAATAATCTTGCATTAAATTCAACAACGGGAGGAATTTATTTACCTCTTGATGCTTGGTGAAATTTCCCTTGAAAGCTCCAAAATCGCCTATCCAATGAAGAAAAATGAAGACAATGAACCAAATTTCTTGTTTTAAAACATTCGGTGCAGGTCGATTTCTGCACTTGCGGTCCTTCATACGCACCTGCGACCCCGCAGGTGCGACCAAATCAGCCGCACATGCTGTTTCCCTCAACTCCAGCCAAATCGAGCATGCGCCCTACTTCCCGCACATGCGGCTTCGCAGGTGTGGAATATCCATCGCACCTCCGGTTCCCAACCAAGCCAAGCCCACACTCGCACCTGCGGCCAAAACCTCGCAGGTGCGGTTACACCAGATGACAACAACTTCAGCCCTTTTCCAACTTCAACTTTGATCCGTTAACTACCCGGAATCCACCCGAGGCCCCCGAGACCCCGTCCAATCATACCAACCTGATCCAAAATATAATGCGGACTTGCTCGAGGCCTCAAATCACATCAAACAACGCCGAAATCACGAATCGCACTCAGATACAATTCTTTAGAACTTAGAATTTGGAACTTCTACATCCGATGCCGAAACTTATCAAATCACATCCGATTACCTTAAATTTTGCACACAAGTTGTATTCGACATTACGGACCTTCTCCAACTTCCGGAATCGCATTTCGACCTCGATATTACAACTTCCACTTCCGGTCGGATTTCCCAAAAACCTTCAAATTTTTATCTTTAGCCAAATGACTCCAAATTGACCTACAAACCTCCAAATTCACTTCCGATCGTGCTCCCAATTCCAGAATCACCATACAGAGCTATTCCCAGACTCGGAATCCCAAACGGACATCAACCTCACTGATATGCACTCCAACCCCAAATTCATGAAATCCTTCTAAAATGCTAACTTCCATAATATACGACGCTGAGTTATCCAAAACCCGATCCGAACATACACCCAAGTCCGAAATCATCATACGAACCTGTTCGAACCTTCAAATCCTAATTCGGAGATCTTTTACTCAAAATTCCAATCTTAGTTGTTTTCACCAACTCAAGGCTTCTGAAATGAGAATTTTATTTCCAAACCAACTCTAAACTTCCTGAAATTCAATGCCGACCACACCCACGGGTCATAATACTTGAAACGAAGCTTTTCACGGCCTCAAACTGCTGAACGACGCGCTAGATCTCAAAATGACCGGTCAGGTCGTTACATTCTCCCCCACTGAAACCAACGTTCGTCCTCAAACGTGCTAAGAACTGCTATGGAGTTACCTAAAATCACTGTTTAACATCTCGGGCACCTGCCCATGCTTCCATAACCTACTCGAGCACAATAGCTTGATCCAATATGGAGATTTCTTATTTATCCATATAATAAGCTCAGAATTTATTCAGACACCTGAAATTTCTCTAGCCAGGCCTAGTTTCAATATATATAAGCACTGCATCAACTAGCACACGATATACCAGATCATAACTGCATACCCTTGTTGAATCAGCGCCATGCACCGCATAACGCATCGTCTGACCACAGCGGCTCTCCCGGAACCTTATTAACCAAGGCCCACGAATCTGATGCTCCTGATGCACCTCATAACATTTATATTGACATCCTGCTATAGTGCTGGTGATACAACCACAACGGAGGGAATGCGCAGAAATTCACACTCAACCGCAGAGTTAACAAATCCTTGAATACCTCATCTTAACTAGAATCGTCACTTTCATTATGAACCTGAATTTGTCCTTTAATACACACTTCGCATAACCTTATCGTACTGATCCATGGTCCGATAATCTCGTCTCACCCAGTATGAACTGCTCAGATAGCAAATCACCCCAAACATGACCAACAACCTCCCATACCACATCGCGCAATAGGCCATAACACGAACATGATAAATAAGAAATGGCTCAGGAAGGAAATATTCAACTCACGTAACCAATATGAACTTTTCTCAGAAAACAGGAAGTAAAACATAAGAAAATAAATATAGGAGCTTTACTCAGCATCACACTGTTGCGGCGTGCAACCCGATCCAAATAACATACCCGTGGCGGCGTGCCACCCTATCCAAATAACATAAAACTCACGTAAGGAAATATATACAGAGCTGATTTTCTCACTATTACAATTTACTGAATATCGATTATAAGCACGCTAAGTGCATAATATCATCCTGAGGAGATTAATTAAGCCGTAGGCTACATAACTCAAGCACAACTGAGGTGTGATATATATATACACACTCTATATCCCAGGAGCTATCCTGCTCACATAACATCCCTACCACGCGGGACCTCAACACATAGGAAATTATCAAGCCGTTTCACAACTCGTACGACACAACCACAATAACACATAAATTCGACGAAGACGGAACAACACCCGCTTTTGTAATACCTTCCCATGAAAAGCGCTCTACTGAAAGAAACATGCTTAGCTCACACGGAGCCCACAATCATTTTAAATCCATCCACAAAAATTGAGCCACCTCGTTTACACAAAACTAGGCTATTAGCTTTTTCCTGGGTCCATACTAACCCACTTTTTCTCATAATACACGAGAACAACCATCATCACTGGGACTAACACCCCAAAATCCATAATCAACTGAACCGAACGCCCTCCAGGCGTAAATTCTCAATTGAGAAATATTGCACTTCTTTATCATCAATCCAAATCTAAAATCCATCAAGTGACTACATTTCACACTTTATACAATTTTATCGCGGTCATGCTTCCACGACCTTCCACACAAGGCAACAAGTCTGCACATCAAGAACCCATGATCATGGTACAAAGCCTCTCTCACTGAATATCAATCTCAGGTGACACTGAAGATAACCCCAGCTTACTCTGAACTTCCAAATCACCTTTTTCTTTCTCTTCTGAGCTCATGACATCCTTATCATCACCGAACCGCAGTCTCGATTCTTACTCCCCGTTAGATACTGCTTATCGCACCTAACCTGCACCTAACCTGCCAATATGAGGTAGCGCAAGAATTCCGTCATAACTCCTGAACCACTAATACGGTGAACACTTCATCATATAGAAACCTTTTACTTAACTCAATTCAGGAGTACCATCTCAACACACGAGTGAATTCCCACAATTGCCCAACATGCAAATCCTTAAGTGGTAGTCTATACCACCACAACTATTCCTGGGTCCGCCTATACCTGATAGGCCATAGCACTCAAATGCTCCCACATAAAATCCGTTACGACGGTCGACAAGCCCCGCACACACCAGCACAAACCACATGCATAACCAAATCACATCAAAGGAACTAATCACTGCCGCAAATGTGCCATTTCAACCATGGATAGTCAATCTATCTTCTTTTAATCATCATTAATTGCCTAAGGAATAATAAAAACGTCCTTCAACCCATAGCAAACTCAACCCTCACTCATCCCGAGTGACCATGATTCACGAGACTATGCTGCCCCAAATCCTGCAACCCATCTCATACCCTTCTGATGATCCTTTCTTCAACCCAGAGTCTATTTCTCTTACTCCTCCAATATTCTCCTGCATGCTGAAACATATCATAGAACATTCCAACCGTCCTCATTTTTCTCAGAGATTACTTTGCAAAAGCTCGATTCTCGATCATACTGCTGTCTGAAATCCTTAATTGCTGCATTCTTAACTTTTGAATTCACTAAGACTGCTACTGAGATTCACCCACTTTGGCTGGCCCCGAATACAATCAACCCCAAGGATCTCCTAGCACAAGAACACCTTTTTTTTAATGAAACACGTGACTGAGTCACTATCCTTACAACTCACCCACATGCCGAAAATCCTCAACCCCATGCGAAGACCATCCTACAACCCAACTGCAGATGTAGGACTCCCCCACTTAACCCGAGGCTACACCTTATGCCACTCTAGACCCTGCTAAGATCCTTCCTCCTTTGATAACACGATCTTGCTCAGTCAAACCATCCCAATCTCCAAAATTCTCTGGCTAACTCCCTAAATACTCGAATTCTCTAGCATCATTCACACATTCTATCTCCTACCAACTAGCCACTAGGAACCCTCACAGAACCTGCCAACCCCGCCATTGCTAACCTATCCCAGAAGACAATCCACCTGTAGAATTCACCCGCGGACACCTCCTAACGACGCTTAAATGCACGCTCTTTGTGACCTCAATACCCCATCCTACGCCCTGCTTCATTCTAGGATCATTTTTGTCAACCACATTCCTCAATACTTCCTCTCAATACTCTGACCCCATGCAACCGAAGAAACCATAGCACAGACAAACCTAACACATTCCATTCGATCAATGACATCGTCTACACATCACAGGTGCATACCCCATCTCACTTGAAGACACCAAGTCTTACTACTTTATCAACTCCAACCAGACCATTCAGAATCTAAATGCCCTTCCTCTGCCGGAACCCTAAGACCGAAATCTCGAAATCAAACTCTGAGGAGACCTCCCTTCAACCATTCATCACCCCCAATGTACATGCAAGAATTCTATCACCATATCGACACCGCGCAACAATCATTTGCAACCATCATCACCACCCGAGCACAACCTCAAGGCTCACAGAAACACAACTACTGAGCTGAAATGACACATTACCCTTTTGCAGGGCCATAGCAACAACCACGACCATTTACATATGGAAGCATCTCAGATTACATTCGTAGCACCATTCCCATTCCTCAAATTCCTGATCCATAGCAAGCGCTTCACGACGCGTAAGATTGAGTAGGAATGAACATAGGCAATAGCCTTAAAGGAATCAACTCGCACGATGAAGAATCAAGAAGGGAAGTACTCCTCACAGTCCTGTAGCCTCTCAAAGATAAGTATAGATGTCTCCATACCGATCTGCAAGACTCTACTAGACTTGCTCATGACTCGTGAGACCTACGGGAACTTAGCGCTCTGATACTATGTTGTCACGACCCAAAATCCCTAAGGTCGTGATGGTGCCGGACATCAATGTCAGGCCAGCAAAATCATTAATTAATTGAAATAATTTTCCGATTTTTAACATTTATGAAAACATTTCCGTTCACTTTATTACATGATACTCAAATAGAAGTCTGTTAATTACAAACAGTGAATTAAAGATTTCACTTAAACAATTGTCCCAATACATATCCCAGAACCCGGTGTCACAAGTACATGAGCAACTTCTAAGAAATTTTCAATTACTTCAAAATTTATCTGAAATACAATATGGACAAGGGATTTAAAATAAAATAATATGGTAGGAGGGAGACTCTGTCAGTTGCAAAACGCCTACGGATGATGCATCCCGTCCAAGTCTCCAGATCAACCACCGTGCTATGTAGGTACCTGTGCAACAAAATGTACAACAAGTGTAGTATGAGTACAAAAACAACTTGTACTCAGTAAGTCGCCCGCCTAACCTCACAGAGGTAGTGACGAGAGGTCAAATTTGATACTCACTAGGGTCCAACAATATAATGTATGATAGAATATGGTGAAATACGGTAGACATGTAAGGTAGTTAAGCAACAAAATATATATGAGGCACATCAATCAAAATAATTTCAAAAAGATGAGTGAATAAGTAGTTTCCCCTTCATTTTCCCCCAAATATCTGTCAAGTCCTTATCCACGAAGTTATTTAACAATCTATATCCTTAAGTCAATTTAACAATCTCCGTCACAGGGGATAATTCATATGTATATGTATATATATATATATATATATATATATATATCATTCGACCCGACGACCAATAGATTGGCTAGCCTAGTAGCACGATAGGCGCCATTACGGCCAGTGTAGGTTTGGGGTCGTGACAAGTTGGTATCAGAGCCTAGGTTGCATATGACTCACCGATAATGAGTAGGTTCAGTAGAGTCTTGCGGATAAGTACGAAGACGTCTGTACTTATCCTCGAGAGGCTGCAGAACCCTTAGGATAAAAAATCTCACATTTCTTGAATTCTTTTTGTGCGAATCTATCGATTCTGGAAACTAAACTTCTATTGTTTCATTCTCTCACAGATGGTGAGGACACGCGCTACAGGACAGGGAGATCAGCCACCAATGGGACCAATGAGGGGTCGAGGCCGCGGTTGAGGCTGTGGTGGAGGTAAAGGTGCAGCCCGCGCAGCTGCCAAGGTGATACCCATAGACCCGCCTATTGTTCCAGATCAGGTCCCAGCAATAGATGCTCTAGCAGGACCAGCTCAGGCATCGGATGTGCCTATTGTTATTCCGGGTCTTCAGGAGACCTTGGCCCATATTCTAACTGCATGCACCAGTCTTGCTCAGGCAGTCACTATTTTTACTTCAGCCGCTACTTCGCAGGCCGGGGGAGGCACTCAGACTCCAGCTGCCCGTACACCCGAGCAGGTTATTCAGGGCTTCAAACCCCGTAGGCAGTTCCAGCTCAGCCGGTTGCACTAGCCCAGGATTCTGTGGTTCCAGCTATGGTTGACGACGAGCAGCGTGGGTTGGAGAGATTTGAGAGCCTTCGGCCTCCAACTTTCAGTGGTGTTGAGGGCGAGGATGCCCAGGGTTTCTTGGACAAGCGTTAGAGGATGCTTCGTACGACAGAGATGTCGAGAGCCAGATTTGTGAGGATATTGATGGATCGGGCCGAGGCTGCTAATCTAAGATTGACACAACTCAATGAGATGGAAGAATTCCGCTTCCATGCCTATGAGTGCAGCCATGTACAAGGAAAACATGAAGTTTGTTCATGACAAGAAGATCCTGAAGCGGGAGTTCAAATCGGGTTACTTGGTCTTACTTTTCAATTCGAGACTCAAGTTATTTCCGGGTAAACTCAAATTTAAATGGTCTGGCCCTTTCAAAGTGGTGAATGTGTTCGTGTTTGGAGCTGTTGAATTAGAGTCGGAGGATGGACTCCGAACTTTCAAAGTGAACGGCCAGCGGGTTAAGCATTACTTGAGCACAACAGGGGACAATCACTTGGTGGAGCAATTTTCTCTCCAGAATGGTCCATCCCCATCACTGAGTAAGCCCGAAAAGGGGCCAACTTTGTCGTGTCGTGACGTTACATCAAGCACTTCGTGGGAGGCAACTCATGTGTGGTAACATTTTTTGTTTCTTATTTTTATTCTTTTATTTTTGTAGATTATATTGAGCAAGTTTACTTGTCTTTAAGAGTTCAGGTGGTCCCAAATACCACAAAACAGGGTGAAAATATTGAAGAAATGGAAGAAAAGTCACTCAGGGGAGTTTGCGGCAACTATGCGGTCGCATAATGACTATGCGGACCGCATAGTCATCGCAAACACAACCAAAACGTTGAGACAAATGGGCTTGAAAATATGCGATGAAGATTCACACTATGCTGTCCGCGTATCACTTATGCGACCGCATAATGCATCGCATCCATGATGTAACGAGACCATTCCTAAAACTACCACATAACACTTATGCGGTCGCATAATGTATTATGCGGTCACTTTTACACCGCATTCATGCCAGGTAAAAATCCCTACACCCCTAGATCCGTCACTCTCCTTTCACTCCACTAATAACACAAATTAAGCACAAAAAAAAAAAAAAAAAAAAAAAAAAAAAAGAGCAACAGAGGATTCAGAATTGAACACGAAAAAGGATCGTACCAAAATTGGCACTCATTTTGCTCCTAATTTCAAAGCTCGTTTTCATCTGTGTTCTACATTTGGTATGTATCTTCTCTTTTGCTGTTCGTTACTTTTCTTTTATTTTTGTTATTTTTTCTTTTCTTCATGTTCGTAATTTAGATCCCTAAGTTCTTTTTGAAGTCTAAACTTCTGGGTAGAGTCTATGAGGGTGAAGTGAGGTTTAATTTGTACTTTAGGATGTAAATATTTTGAGGGGTAGGTAAACTCGATGAGGAAGATGACTATTGCCGGCCGCATAAATGGTTTGTGGTTCGCAAAGTCATCGTATAATGAGCCCTATCTGACCATGTGGAAGTTAGTTGTGCAAAGGCATTTGCGATCGCATATGTGTTATGCGGACCGCAAAGACACTGCAAACACAAACAAATGATGGGTTCCTTTGAGGGCCATTTTGCGGCATGTTTGCGATCGCATACCTTGTTTTTCGCCATGTTTGCGATCATATATGTGTTATGCGGAACGCAAAGCCACTGCAAACATAAATAGATGATGGGTTCCTTTGAGCGCTAGTTTGCTGCATGTTTTCGATCACATACCTTGTTTTGCGATGGATTTTGCGATCGCATAATTCTTGGGCAAAATGGGTGTGCAATTATGCGATAGTTATGCGGTCTGCATAGTGGTTATGTGATCGCATAACCCATCGCATAATTGTTTTTGTTCTAAGGTTATGAAATTATACTACGGGTTTGCGGTCCACTTAGTGGTTATGCTACTGCATAACCCATCGCATAATAGGTTTCTTCTGCCAAATTTTTGCCTTATCCCTTCTATGCTATGCCCTTCACTCACACACTATTTCTTTGCAGAAATGGAACCAAGAAATGCTATTGCAACATGATCCACATCCGCTTATGGATAGAAAAGTGCCACTGTGGGCCAACATGCACAACAAGCTAAACGTCCAAGACCGAAAACCACCCGCACCATTATTGGGCACCCCTCCAAGTCTGATGAGGAGGGAGCAAAAATAGATACCTTGCCTTCGGTTGACTTATAGGCCGAGGCAAGAAGGAAAAAAGGGGAGGATCTGCAACTCCGTTTTGGGTTCACAGGCTCAATGAGTCTATACAAAGAAGGGCTTGCAAAGCGAAAGATCCTCGAAGAAAAACAATTGAGCCTGAATAGGTTGAAGGAACACTATTCTAACATCATAGAGAATATTAAGCAGAGGAAGTGGGAATTCTTCACTGAGGTCCCTGATGAATACAATGAAATGCTTGTGCGGGAGTTTTATGCTTCGTATGGGGCATCAAGGAATGCTGAACAGAAGAGAAACAAGGTATTTGAGTCATCGAGTCTAGTTCGAGGGGTCGAAGTGCTATGTCATGAGGGAGCTATAAATGATATATACTTCGAGTATTGGAGTCCTGGAAGAACTAAATATGAGGCTATAGTAGCTAACAAACAGAAAGAGCATGCTTGGATTACTTTCGTGATAGCAAAGGGGACACCCGCCTGGATTGACCCTAAGCACAAGATCTACAAGGAGGATATTACACGGGAGGGTCGCTATTGGCATAGCTTTGTCACCTCCCGTCTGTTGTCGTTTAGAAATGAAACTGATATCAATATTGAAAAAGCACAGACATTAAGATCGATGTGGGAGGGATCATCTTCTGGAAACTAGGAGTCAGAGCGACCCAGAAACACACATCACTTCTATTCCCTTACTTGATGACAACTCTCTGTAATGCTGTGAATGTGCCTCCGATGCCAAACAATGACAAGATGGAGAAAACTCTCAAGGATATTGATATTATGCGCATCAGTGATGCAGTGCTAAATGAAATTGCAACCCTAACAGATATTTATATCCTCTTCTCAGCAGACCCAGACATTCCAGAGGCCCAGTTACCTGCCTCTCCTCAGGCCCCAGCTGTATCCACAGCTGCACCCATAACTACTCGACCGACTACCACTACAAAGTCCCAGGTCCCACTACAAGCTCTTTCTAAGCTGGGCCTCCTATCTCAACATACCAATGCTAAGATGGACCGGTTGATGAAGAAGATCCCCAACATCATTCGGCAAGCATTTCTTCCCGTCCAATCCTCAGTGACTACTCTCCAACAGCAACATCAATCCTATGAGGATCACGTAGAGAAATTTGAAGTGCGTCTGGAGAAAGTTGAACGGGGTGAGGTTGGAGGTATGCCTTTGCTCCGTAAAGATGTTGATGCACTTAAGGGTGAGCTGCAGAAGATGAAACATCTTGAATTTGACTTGGCATCTCTCCTTCTAACGGAATGTGAGCAGGGAGCTAGCACGTCCATTCCGAGATTGGACTTTGACTTCACCATCTTGATGAAAGCTCCCGAGACATAGCATGCTGGGACCTCACATGCTCAAGCTCCTCCGGCACCCATTGACATTCCCTCCGAGACAGATTCTGGACATATTGAGAAGTCAGAGGAAGGGGATATAGATGATGAAGAGACAGATGAAGATGTACTGTCAGAGGAAGAAGAGGATCCTAAAGACAAGGGTAAGAAAGTTGTTGTTGCTACAGCTGCACATGAGGAAGAAGAAGCAGATGTTCAACAAGCAATTGCACATTCGCTAGCAGATATGGTCGCCAAGGCCCATCCATCAATCACTCAGCCATCATCAGGCGAGGCTAGCAGCTCTCAGCCCCCCACTCTATCATCAGGGCAGTTGGAGACTCCTACTCCACCCGTGGAGGTCACCCCTCTGGCTGAGATCCCACCAGCCACAACTTCAGCATCAACGGGTGACCACACGACGATTCAACATGCTTTAGACTCCCATAGACTCGAGTTGTAGGTATCCACATTTTTTTTCGTTAGCCTCTATCTTCTTCTCGCCTGATTCAATCCTTTTTGCGAGGTCTTCGAGCATTTTCATAATGGCGGGGTCGGCTGCTGACCCATTATCGCTCGGTCTTTCCAGTGCCTGTTCAACTCGAGGATCCGTTTCGGGTGGTGCTGTGCTCGGCATTCTCTGATGGCTTTGTAGCTGAGCAATAGCCACTTGTTGTGCCTGTAACATTTTAAATATAACATGAGGGCTAGCTTCCCTTTCCCTTTGAGAAGGGGTTTCCTGTGCTGGTCTCCTTCATGAACACTCCCATATGTATGAGAGATCACATTCACATGTTGGTCATTGCGCGAGCCTTCATCGATAGGAATTAGCACTGGTGCCCCTTAAGGGTTTTGCGATGGTACACTGGCACCTGAAGCAGCTGCGCCATTCTCTCCATTGTCCTCAGAATCGTTGTTTTCATGTGCGTTTACTGCGTTAGACATTTTCTGACCTGAAATTGAATATTCTTGGACGAAAAAGTGTAAAGAATAACCTGTGTTTTTAGAAAACCAGCACTAAAACAATCAGTATTATTTTTAGCCCCACGGTGGGCGGCAAACTTTTTACCTTGAAAATAGTAATTACAATTATATTTGATTATGTGGTTCTAAAAATATGTGATCTATTTTAATACCAGTTGTTTAGGAAGTAGATGGTGAGTATGAAGCAAAAAAAATGAAATAAGTGCGAAAAGAACTAGATTATGCAAACTAGACTCCTAAGAGGCTAGTCTCGAGGGTGGTCGGGTAGGCTTTGAGGTCGGGCATGAGAAGCTTGGCTAAGGGCTATCGATGACAATATAAAAATGAATGCCTTAAGTTTGTCCTATTTACGATCAATAATAAGCAATAAATGAAGAATAACTCAAGAACACAATAAATGAGAAGCAATAATTTAATGCGACAGTTTGTAGATAAGGTTTTAGTTAGNTTAATATATTTTAAAAAGGGAAAGGGTGCCCTTTTATATAGGGGGGGGGGGGGGATCCCAACATAGTACATGTGCAATTAATGCAAAGAGAGATGGCTGGTACAACCATTTAATGCCTTGGTATGGGCTTGTACTATTTCGTGTACTCTGTCAGCTTTAACCACGTGCCTTTTGAGATTTTCTACCTTTTCATGTCAACCCTTGATTTGTACTGCCTCGGGGTTGAGAACCCTCGATCCCGAGCTCGGGACTTCGAACCTTTGTTTTCACCGAAGTGGCCGTAAAATCGGGCTCTCCGATTTTAGCCGTATACAATATAAAGAAAAACAAAAAAAATATTTTATGGTTAGTCATTTTTCTGAACCTGAGGTTCACTCTTTTAATTTATGTTTACTCAAAATCCTACTTATCATATGATGAAAGTTTTGAGTTGCCTTGTGTTTCCTTGAGGGATGAAACTATGTTGAGTCAACAATTCATTTTGTTTTGTGCCATGTATTTTAGTGTTTGTGTAACTAATTCTTGTGTTTACTTCTATCATATAGAACTTGCCCGATTGGTCTTTCAATGCTAATGATAATTATGTTTGGTTTGAGGGATGACCTTAGGAATTCTTTTTGTTATTTGAAAAACCCCTTGAGCCTTTCAAGCTGACCAGTACAGAGATATTATCACTAGTTACCCTATTTGAGCCTTAATCTTTTGTTTGGCCACCTCATTACAAACCTTTACCCTTTTGTAAAATAATTCCCTCTTTTGAACCCGTCCCTCCTTGAACATAGAGAATGAGGCTAAAAAACTAAGTTGGGGGTGTGGTATCAAGTTGGAAATTGGTAGGGTTGTATATTGAGCGTAGGATCATAGACCTCAAAGTGTTCATACAAAATTATTCAAGCTCCACAAGAAAAAATACAAAAAAAAAAAATAGTTGTATTAAAAAAAATGGAGATGTATGTATGTATATAAATGTGGAGTGTTGAAGAAAATTAGAGAGGTATTTGATGCGAGACTAAATTGCATAGTTTAACATGTGATATACCTTATATTTTATGCGCATTAA
>ML435879.1:2390-52306 GCA_005239525.1 Nicotiana knightiana | reverse complement strand
ATATAAATCCCACCAACTGGAACTTTTCATTAGATCACTTCCTTCAACAAAATTACAGCACGTGCTGACTCTCACACCGGTGGAGCATAAGAATCACAACTCGTAACCACTATACTCAGGAATCACATCAAGCCTACCGTACTGGACAACAGGAATTTACGACTAGTCTCATATATCTCAATAATGAATAGAAACAAATGATAGACACGGGTTACCACTCACAGAATCTCCCAACAAGGGCAAATGCGAAAATAGAGTGCAAAGCATGAAACTCACTCATAACTGAAGCAACAAATGAGGGAACTCGTCCCGACCAGCAGAGCTATAATGAAATACAAATGGTGTCCCTCTGTAACAAATCAAAACATACCTGGACGATAACATCTGACACAACGGCCTCCAGCCTATTATACAAAACACATAAATGGGTCGGGCCTCCCCCTCTTGGGCTCCCTCTACTCACCTGAATGCCCTGCTGTAACACATCTTCCCGGAGCCTAGGACAATCTCTCACCCTGTGAATGGTATCTCCACACTCAAAAAACCTCTTTTCTAGCGTGGCTGTGGAAACTGTGCAATACGAGTACTGTGAGACCCACAAGTACCTGAAACCCCATGCGAATCCGGTAATGCAACTGAACTGGCTGACCCACAAACCTCTACTGTTACGCACCCTGCCTCCAAAATAAGGACCAACAGATCTCCCCCGTCTACGAGGCCTCCTCGCCTCCCTGGACTCTCTCTCCTGATCTCGTCTGTCCTCTCGCTCCCAGTTCCACATACCCTCTAACCGGCGACTGATCCCTACCACCTACTGAAATGAAACATATGACTCCAACTCTTGAGCCATGCTATACCGAATATCATGCCTGAGCCCTTCAATGAATCTACGGACTCACTCTCTGACTGTAGCAACTAAGGCAGGTGCATGCCTGGACAAATCACTGAATCTGATGGAATACTCTAATACTGACATAGTGCCTTGGCGCAACTGCTCAAACTCCATGATCCATGCATCCCGAAGGGACTGAGGTACAAACTCTCTCAAGAACATCTCTGAAAACTGACCCATGTAAGTGAAGCTGACTCGGCCGGGCTACACAAATCATATGCCCGCCACCACTGATAAGCTGCTCCCTTAAGCTGGAACGTAGTAAAAGCAACCCCACTCGTCTCAACAATATCCAAAGCGCAGAGGATGCTATGGCACTCCTCCAGAAAACCCTGTGCACTCTCTGAAGAACCGCTGAATGTAAGAGGGTTATATCTCTTGAACCTTGAAAATCTAAGCTGCTCTCCCTCAGATGCTGTTGATCTGACCATGAGCTGAACTGGAACCACAGGTTGTGTCACCATGACACCTGGAACCTGACTAACGTGAACTCGCTGCTCTGGAGTGTGGGCGGTGGGAGTCTGGGCTCCTCCCCCGGTCGGTGAAGTAACTGGTGCAACCTGAAATAACCCCGCCTGAGCCAATGTACCAAACATGCTCAGAAACTGTGCTAAGGTCTCCTGAAGTCCGGGGTTAACAACAGGCGCCTCTTGTGCCTTCCCCCCAAATGGAACTGCTGGAGGCTCCTCAACGGCTGCTCTGGTAGGTGTCCTAATTGTGGCACGTGCTCCTTGTCTATCTCTGCCTCTGCCCCTAGCGACATCTGTTTCAGGGGTAACATCATCAGGAACCGCGACTCGAGTCCTCACCATCTGTGAGAGAATGGAATGATAAATTTCAAACTTAAAAACCAATGAACTCACACGATAGGAATGAAGGAATGGAATTGTCCTAATAGTTTGGTAGCTTCTCGAAGATAAGTACAGACGTCTCCGTATCGATCTGCAAGACTCTGCTAAAATCGCTTATGACTCGTAGCACCTATGAACCAGAGCTCTGATACCAACTTGTCACGACCCAAATTTCCCTCCGTTGGGTATCGTGATGGCACCTAGTCTTAAGGACTAGGTAAGCCTAATATTCATGGAATAACAACAATAATAAATAAAAATATAATATTTTTCCGAAAAGAAGAATTCTTTATATAATGAGCATATTCCAAAAACCCGGTAGTACAAGTCATTAGCTCTACAGAGTTTACTACAACTTCTAAATACAACTGTTTGGAAGTAAGTAAAACAGTATAAGCAAAAAATAGGAAGGTGACTCCGAAGCCTGCGAACGCGACGAAAGATTACCTTGATCTCCTCAGCAAGAATCCACACAGCTACTAACGATCTATACCTAGATCTGCACAAAAAAATGTGCAGAAGTGTAGAATGAGCACACCACGGCGGTGCCCAGTAAGTATCAAGACTAACCTCAGTGAAGTAGTGACGAGGACTAGTCAAGACACCACTGGTCTAATAAACTGAACAAGCATAGGTACAGGAGATGACGGAAAACATAACCTTTATCTATTATCGACACAATATGACTAACAACAGAACAACTACAATAAGGAAGAAAAATAGTAAACAGTAACAGATCACCAAAATAATACGCCGAAGGATGGACGGGAACATAACCCAAGTCCGGAATCACAACACAATAAGGCAAGTAGTAACTCAACACTGCATTAGTCCCCACATCAGGCCTTAGCCACAAATCCCAATAAAATGGTCAAAATCTTCGAGTGTAAACTTTCACCCGCAAGCTTTTATATCGAAAGATTTAAGGTAATATCCTTTTTCATGGAAAATTCTTTCGAAATATACTTTCCCAAGAGATGTCTCTCAAACATAGTTTTCTTCAAGATAAATACTTTTCAATATAGTTTTCCAAAGAAAATGTCCTTCAAACATAATTTTATTAAACATAAACGCCTTTCAAATATACTTTTCAAAATGAATATCCTTCAAACATAGTTTTATTCAAGATAATTGTTTTTCAAATATACTTTTCCAAAGGAATGTCCTTCAACATAGTTTTATTCAAGATAAATGCTTTTCAATTGGGCTTCCAAATAATTTTTTTAAACATAGTTTCTTTAGTAAAATCTACCGGGATCCCGTCCCGTAGTTCTGAATTTATCACACAATACAGAGGATCTCCTGGAGTACGTCCGTAGTCCCAAAGTAAATATGCAGTACAAGGGTATTTCCCGGAATACGTTCGTAGTCCCAAGTTAAATATGCAGTACAGGGGGATCTCCCGGAATACATCCGTAGTCCCAATTTAAATATGCAGTACAAGGGATCTCTCGGAATACGTCCGTAGTCCCAATTTAGATATGCAGTACAAGGGGATCTCCCTGAATACGTCCGTGTCACGACCCTAGTTCGCCCTCCGTGAACATGTCGTGATGGCACCTAGTCTCTATAACTAGGTAAGCCTAAAAATGCGGAAAAAAACAACATAACTTGTGGAATAATTAAGTAAAAACTGAGCAAATCTAAAAGAAAGACTGTATATAAATGCCGCTCGGCATATACAACTCAAAAATAATGCAGAAGTCTACAATATCTCCCCAAAACCCGAAAACTCACGGGAAACATAGGCTAACAGAAATGAAATACACGGCTCTAACTCCAGAATGTCTAAAAAACTGTAAGGAAGGAAAACTTTCCACTAAAGCTGGAATAAGATAGAGACTCCTGGTCTGCAGACGTGGAAGATGTACCTCGAAGTCTCTGCTAGGTCTCTCAACCTCGGGGATAGTGCGCCTGGGTGGAGGTACCTGGATCTGCACATGAAAAACATGTGCAGAAGAGGCATGAGTACACCACAGCGGTACTCAATAAATGCCAAGCCTAACCTCGGTCGGGTAGTGACGAGGAAGGTCAGGGCCCTACTGAGGTTAAACAATATAATAGGAATTTACAGTATGAAAACAGTCAGTAATAATGAGTACAACAGTGAAATAAGATAGGTTAAACAAGGCAATAACCTGAAAACACAAAGAGCGGAGTAAACATGGAATATGTACAACTCAATAACAATAGTAACAATGAGGATCTCCCAGGATACCGTCCTGTAGTCCTTTTCTCAACTGTCCAGTGGATCTCCCGGGATACCATCCCGTAGTCCATCATATGTATATATCCGAAGGATCTCCCGGGATACCGTCCCGCAGTCCATCATATGTGTATATCCGAAGGATCTCCCGGGATACCGTCCCGTATTCCATCAGNGTAGTCCCAATGTAAATACGCAGCCACAACAAGAAGATATTCATAAATAGAGTGCAAAAATACAAGGCAACAAGTAGTTCTAGCCTATCATGCTTCATGTAGTACAATTAAAGCAACTTAAGCAGATAGGCAATTTAGGGCAACTAGGCATGTTTTTCTAAGCTAACATAGACTATAATTGCAAGTAGAATAAAACAGATAAGAAGAAACTTAGTCTAAATACTTAAAGTAAAATCGGATTTTCAACAATTAGCACAAGTACGCGCTCGTCACCTCACGTACGAGGCATTCAATTACCAAATATCACATCCTAAGGGGAAAGGTCCCCACACAAGGTTAGATAAGTCACTTACCTCGAACCGGCTCAAAATCAATTCGAAACCACACTTTTGCCACAAGTATCCGACTCCAAGTGGCCCAAATCTATTCAAAACAATTACATATCGTAAATAACATCTCAAGAAACTGATTCTACTATTTAATTCAAAGCTAAGGCGCGAAATTAGGTAAAATGACCAGAACGCCCCTCGGGCCCACGTCTCGGAATCGGGTAAAAGTTATATTTTCCGGACACCCATTCACTCACGAACTCACTCGACCAGAAACATCAAAATCCGATGCCAAAAACCCCTTAAATTCTCAGAATTTCATTTTGGGGAAGTTCATCAAGTTCCCATGGTTTTCCCCCCATTTTGATAATTAAACTAAAGAAAACAACGGGGATTAATGGTATAACAATGAATTAGGATTAGAAAACATTAGCTATGATCTTTCTCTTCAAAACCCACTGAAAATCACCAATTCCCGAGCTTTCAAACGATTTTTTAGACTTATGAAATAAGCCTTCGAATTTTTGGAATAAACACATAGGGGTCTCGCACCTGCGGTCCCGATCACCGCACCTGCGGAAAAAGCATCGCAGGTGCAGAATTCACTTAAGTCCACTGGGGCCGCACCTACAGTCGTTTGGTCGCGCCTGTGGTTCCGCACCTGCGGAACTCAGGTCGCACCTGCGACCACTGGCCAAATCCCTCGCCATCTCACCTGCGATCAGCCCTACCATGCCTGCATGTCCGCACCTGCGGGAAAACCTTCGTAGGTGCGAAAACACCAGAAGAGGTCTGGTTCAGCCATTTGATAAGTCCCAAATTCTCCCGTTAAGCATCCGAAATAACCCCGAATCTCTGGGACCTCAACCAAAACCACTAACCGACCCTAATACCTTATTCGAACTAGGTAGAGCCTTAAAAACACGTCTCATAACATCAAAATCATCGATTATGCATAGGTTCAAGCCTAGGAACTTAGGAAAATTCTAGGATTCACATCCGATGCCGAAACACGTCTAAACTCATCTGAATGACCTCAAATTTTGCACACACGTCCCAAATGATATGACAGAACTACTGCAACTTCCGGAATTCCATTTCGACCCTCGGATCAAAAACTCACTAACAAACTGGAAACCTCAAAAATTCAAGCTTCGGCATTTCAAGCCTAAATGAGCTACGGACTTCCAAAATGCATTCCGAACATGCTCCCAACCCCGAAATCAGCTAACGGAGCTAACGGAACCATCGGATTTCCATTCCGAGGCCGTCTTCACACTGTTCCTACTACGGGCAACTTTCCAACACCTAAGCTCTCATTTAGGGACTAAGTGTCCCAAAACTCTCCGAAACTCAAAATCGAATGTCCCGACAATTCAATTTAGCAGAAATAGACTTGGGGAAAACAGTTAATTGGGGATCGGGGCATAAATTCTTATAACGACCAGCCCGATCGTTATAGTCCATAGTCCCAATTTAAATATGTAGTGCAACAAACAAAGACAAAAATTATACCACGACAGAAAACTAGTAGATCACCACATCAAATACAAATCAATCATGACAATAATACAAGTTACGGAGAATAAATCAATACAAGAACTTCAATTCACAAAGAAATAGTAGAACATCGTTCACAAGGAATAATAACGGTAAAGAATGCTAAGTGTAAAGAGAACAACTTGACCAGGGAAAAACAAGACAAGGCAACAAATTCACAAAATTCAAGTCAACAATAAGAAGCCAACACAAGTCAAATAATTCCAAGTAAGGACAAGTCGACTAAGATATAAGTTATCTAAACCCCTTATGAGGTTGAGCAATTATGAGAGATTTTCAACAATTCAATTAATTATAGGCAGTTTATGAAAACATAGCATGACGATAGAAGAGGTAAAACCTTTGGTTAAGTGAAAGTCAGGGTCAAGTAGGCGATAAGGGAAATTCCTAAACAATTAGTTCTAATCAAAGCATGTATGGGTGAAACTAGCAATTTAGAACTCAAGCGTATCAAAAACAACTTCATACAAGGTGAATATAAGGACCTAAGAATCCTAAAAGGTCAAACTTCTACAAATAAGTCCGAGCACACACTCGCACCTCGCGTACACAGACTACAATCAATATAGAAGACTCAAATCCTAGGAGAAATTTCCCCACACAAGGTTAGGCAAGATACTTACCTTAATGAAGACAACCTGGTACTCTAAAATGAACTCCTCGGGTGAAAAGACCTCCTGACGGCTCAAATCTAATCAAAATAACTTCGAAACACAAATAAAACTCATAAGGAACTATTCCGGATCATTATGTCTCAATCTTTATAAAAATCTAGAAATCGACCCAAAAGTCGACCCCCAACCCGCACCTTGGAACCCGACAAAATTTACAAAATCTGAACACCCATTCAATTACGAGTTCAACCATACTAATTTCATCAAATTCTGATGCCAAATCGATGTTCAGACCCAATTATTCTCTTTAGAAAAGTTTTGGATAAAAACCCTCAATTCTTCAATCAAAACATGGATTAATTAAAAAAAGAACTTCTGTAACCATATTAAAATACAAAAAATATACTTAGATACTTACCCCCATGAAATTAGAGAAGAACGCCCCGAAAATCACTTCAATCAGAGCTCTAGAACTCAAGATATGCTCAAAATACTAAAATGACGCGATCTGACTTTGTTATACTCATGGAGTTTCGCATTTGCGACCAAAATACCTGCACCTGCGCATTTTCAGCTGTCAATTCCGCATTTGGGGACCATTTTTCGCACCTGCAGCTCTGGACCCAACTTCGCATCTGCGGAACACCAGCACCAGCTCCCTTCTCCGACACTAAAATGAGCATAACTTCCTCATACGATGTCCAAATTCGACAATTCTTTTTGCTATAGCTCCATAATTATGATACGGATCTAATGTGAAATAAAAAAAGAAATTGGAGCTCATTTTCTTAATGTGGTACCATTTATGCTTGAAGAAACGACGCCAAAATATCAAAAATGAGCGCAACACAACCGAGACCTATCTGAAACTCACCCGAGCCCCTCGGGGCCCCGTCCAAACATACCAATAAGTTCAATAACCAAACACGGACCCGCTCGAGGCCTCAAATAACATTAAAAAATGATGAAGCTACAAATCGCTCCATGAATCGAACTTATGAACTTCCAAATCTTCCAACTTCTAAAACTCGTGCCGAAATCTATCAAACCAACCCGGAATGACGTCAAATTTTGCAGGCAAGTCCCAATTGACTTAACGGAGCTGTTCCAACTCTCGAAATCGCATTCCGACCCCAATATCTCAAAAAGTCAACTATGGTCAAACTACTCCATTTTCCAAACTTCAAATTTTCCAACTTTCGCCGAATTGCCTCAAATTACTCCACGAACCTCCAAGTCCAAATCCGGACGCACGCCTAAGATAAAAATCACCATACGAAGCTATTGACATTATCTAAAACTTATTCCGGAACCGTTTACCTAAAAATTTAAATTCCGGTCAAATTCCACCGCTTAAGCTTCCAAAACTAAAATCCTTCTTCCAATTTGACTCCGAATAATCTGGTAACTAAATCCAACCATGCACGCAGGTTGATATACATGATGTGAAGATATTCAAGACCTTACGCCACCAAATAGAGCTTAAATTTTCAAAATGACCAGTCGGGTCGTTATAGCTACGAAGATGTATCGTGACCTGAGGCGACACTACTGGTGGCGGCGGATGAAGAAAGACATAGTGGAACATGTGGCTAGATATATAAATTGCCAACAATTTAAGTATGAGCAACAGAGGCCAAGAGGCCTGCTTCAGCATATGCCTATAACTTAGTGGAAATGGGAGCGCGTCACTATGGACTTCGTAGTTGAGTTGCCACGAACTTTGTGGAGGTTTGATGCAGTTTGGGTTATTGTATACAGGTTGACCAAGTTGGCACATTTCATTCCAGTAGCCACTACTTATACTTCAGAGAGGTTGGCCCAGATCTACATTCGGGAGATAGTCCGGTTGCACGGTGTGCTTGTGTCCATCATATCAGATAGAGGTCCTCAGTTCACCTCGCATTTCTGGAGAGCCGTACAGAGTGAGTTGGGAACCCGTGTAGAGTTCATCACAACATTTCACCCTTAGGCCGACGGGCAGTCGGAACGGACAGTTCAGATATTGAAAGACATGCTCAGATCATGTGTGATAGACTTTAACGGGCAGTGGGATCAGTTCTTGCCCTTGGCTGAGTTTTCCTACAACAACAGCTATAAGTCCAGCATTGAGATGGATCCATTTAAGGCTTTATATGGTCAGTGATGCCGTTCTCCCATCGGGTGGTTTGAGCCTAGCGAGGCTAAGCTATATGGTACTGACTTGGTAAAGGATGCCTTGGAAAAGGTAAAGCTGATTCAAGAGAGGCTTCTCACAGCACAGTCCAGACAGAAGAGTTACGCGGATCAGAAGGCGCGTGATGTATCGTTTATGGTTGGCAAGGTTCTCTTGAATGTCTCACCGATGAAGGGTATTATGAGATTCGGAAAAGAAGGGCAAGTTGAGTCCGAGGTTCATAGGTCTGTTTGAGGTGTTGAGGTGAGTTGGGGAGGTTGCTTATGAGCTCACTTTACCTCCCAGCTTATCAGAAGTTCATCCAATTTTTCATGTGTCTATGCTCCGGAGGTACCACGCTGACTCATCTCATGTGTTAGACTTCAATACTATTCAGCTAGACGAGAGGTTGGGCTACGAGGAAGAGCCAGTTGCCATTATTGATAGGCAGGATCGCCAGTTGAGGTCTAAGAGGTTTTCCGCCATGAAGGTCCAGTGGAGGGTCCAACCAGTCGAGGAGGCGATTTGGGAGTCCGAGGAGGACATGCGGAGCAGACATCCACACTTATTCAGCACTCCAGGTATGATTCTAGGCCCGTTCTAGGATGAAAGTTTGTTTAAGAGGTGGAGAATGTAACGACCCGACCGATCATTTTGCTTTCTAAAACCCCGTGATCCTAAATAAGACTTGTCGTACTTGCTTTTACTGGTTTATGACTTGCGGGGGATGGTTGGTTCCGGATATGGAAGAGTTTGGGTTGGAATTGGAACACTTAGTTCCTTAAGGGTGGCCATAAAGGCCAATTTTGAATTCGTTCAATATTTTATAGTAAACGACTGCGAAATCAGGATTTGAAGGTTCCAATAGGTTCATATGATGATTTCGACTTGGGCGTATGTTCAAAACGGGTTTTGGATGACCCGGGAGCGTTTTGGCGCCAAATAGTGAAATATGATTCTTGAAGTTCAAAAATTGAGGTTTGGAACGTGTTTAAGAGATATCGATGTCTGAACGAAATTCCGATGCCGGGAATAGTTCCGCGGTGTCATTTATGACTTGATCGCAAAATTTGGTCTCATTCCGAGTAGTCCACTCGCCGCAGGTGCAAAAGTACTGGAGGCAGTGGGGTCGTTTTATGGTCGAGACTTGGGTATATTTGAGGGCATTTATTACAACCTTGGGCGATTTAGGAGCTCCCAAAGTAGAGATTTCGACTTAACACCTTGAGGAAATGTATTTCCTATTTAATGTGAGTTTACTACTTAGTTTTTGGGTAGATTAACACACATAGATTAGTGAAAATTATGGGTTTAGAGTAAAACCTAGGGTTTTGATAAAAATAGGATTTAACCACGAAATTTGTCATGGAATCTAGTAAAAATCATATATTATTGATCCTTAGGTTATGGGTATCAACTTCCCTTAAAATTTTCCGGAATCCGAGCATGTGGACCCGGGGGTGAATTTTAGGAATCTTGCAAACTAGAAAGGGTAACCATTTAAATAGGGAAATTGTGAATCTTTGAGCATAGATTGATTAGTTTATGTGATGTTTGGTTAGTTTCGAGTTGCGGGGTGACGAATTCGGAGATTCGGGCGCGCTCTTGAGTTGGAAGTAGGCTCGAAGCGAGGTAAGTCTCCTTTCTAACCTTGTACGAGGGAATTTTCCCCATAGGTGATTTGATCAATTATGTGCTACTATTTGAGGGTGGCTACGTACGTGCGAGGTAACGAGAGTCCGTGCGTAGCTACAATTATGCTTATGTCCGGGTAGTCTAGGACCCAAAAGCATTGTTTTACTTGCCGTACTTGTAATTTTACTGATAAATTTAAAATGCTTAAATCATATCGAACTTGGAAAATGAGCTTCAAAAAGGATTAAACACCATCTTCTTGACCATTAAAAGAGAAATTTGTTGTTTCCTTGGGTAATTATTTTCCTATTAAATTCTGGATTGACTGCTTGAATGTGTGTACCTATGAGTTCCTGCGTCGCATGTATGATTCGCGAGAGGGGTAACTCTATTATTTATACTTGACCGCGTCGCACGTATGATTCGTGAGCGGGGTAATAGATACATCTATGGTTCGCGCCGTTCGACCCTTCGGCAGTGCGCATTTATTATTTTGTTGGACCAGGCCATACGCCCTCGACATGTTAGGCGCATGATATTTGCTTGGTATATTTTTCTGTGATTGTTAAACCGTTAAGATGCCCTGGAATAAATTAGTAACCTGTTTGATAGGAGTTGACACATAAATTTACTTGTCGAAAGACTTGTCATTTCTGGTCTTTATTGTTATTCATCTTTGATATTCATGTTTAGCCTTATATTTAAATAAATTGTTTGGCCCTAGTAAGTGTCAAGTCGACCTCTCGTCACTACTTCTTCGAGATTGGATTGGATACTTACGGGGTACATAGTATTTATTTACTCATGCTACGCTTCTGTACTTAAATGTACAGGTTCTGAGGAAGGTGCATCCGGTTATCAGCCCGGAGCACGTTCTTAACTTCTCGAGATCAGAGATTCCATGATGAGCTACCTCTTTTGACGCCGTTCAACAGCACGTTAGAGTCTTTCCCTTTAGTTATTTTGTCGATATCTATTCAGACAGTAGGATAGACGTATTCTTTTGATTTCCTTCTACTAGATGCATGTACATTTGTGACACCATTTCCTGGCACACATATTGGTAGACTATTCTTTATTTGAAATGTAACTATTTAAATTTAACTTCTTGATCATTTCAATTAAATTTGCCTTTGATATTTGTTATTTTCTCATGCTTGTGACAAAAACTCAAGTATTGTTAATAAAGTTTTATAAAATTAAATGGAACTCACTAGACTAATTGTGTTGGCTTGCCTAACATCGGCGTTGGACACCATCGCAACCTAGATTAGGATTTGGGTCGTGACATAACTAAATATTGTTCTTACATCACATGCATTTACTATTTTCTCAATATTCTACCCAGAGGCGGAGCTATGGTAAAGGGTGCAGGTTTGGGCGAACCCAGTGACTTTTTTCGAGACCTTGTATTTGTATTGAAAAATTTATTGTTTATTTATAAATATATCATGGCGAACCCAATAAAAAAAGGATTTTGGGTTCAATGGTTAGAGTTCTGGGTTTGCTTGGAGAACGCGCAGGTTCGAATCACGCTGAAAGCAGATCTATTTTCTTGTTTTTTTTTTTACAATTTTTCTTTTTAAGAAAGCATAAATAGCACAAATTAAACGATGTCGTGCCTATTTCTTCTAATCTTCTCAGCTTCCAAATCAAAAGAGTTGGGGTCTTCCAAGAGATTAAAAAAACCCTAGATGAAAATAGGCGCATCAACTCCTTCCTCTCTAACAACAAAATACTGTTTTCCACCATTAAAGGAAACTTCTTACTCAACTGAAAACCAATAGCTTTTCTCCATGGAAGCTGCCTCAAACTCCAGCTCCGAAACACCCCAAACTTCAGATGCAAAACTCCATTAAACTCCCACAAAAATCAGCTCCCCAAATCCCCCTTTACAACCATAAATCACCAGAAAAATGCTATTAAAGCAGCTCCTTCGCACAGAAAAACAGCAATTCCAAATAGCTCCAACGATTGAGGTTAGCCAAGGTCTCTTTCGAATGTTCATTTTTGGCATTTGGGTCTCATTTAACTGCATCATGCCTTACTCTTGATTTTCTTATTTGTTGGAATAGAGTCATGTTTCACTTACTGCTATACTTATGCCCTTATTAAGAAGAAAACTTTCATATGTCTACAGTAGAGCTACAGTGGAAGAAAATCTAGTGACTTTTTTCGAGACTCTGTATTTGTAATTTAGAACCCATACACTTAAAATTCTAGCTCCGCTTCAGCTTCTCCCCTTTCCTCTTTTACTTTCGGATATTTGAGATAGATTTTTGAGCTTTGACAACTGAATTAACCAGTTTCAGACAATTTTCATTGACATTAGATTGAAATGGGGAAGGTGGTGAGATTGGGCCCAGAGGCAGAGCTAAGATTTTAAGTGTATGGGTTCTAAATTACAAATACAGAGTCTCGAAAAAAGTCACTGGACTTTCTTCCACTATAGATCTAATGTAGACATATGAAAGTTTTCTTCTTAATAAGGGCATAAGTATAACAGTAAGTGAAACATGACTTTATTCCAATAAATAAGCAAATCAAGAGTAAGGCATGATGCAGTTAAACGAGACCCAAATGCCAAAAATGAATACTCGAAAGAGACCTTGTCTAACCTCAATCACTAGAGCTATTTGGAATTGCTATTTTTGTGTGCGAAAGGGCTGCTTTAATAGTATTTTTCAGGTGATTTATAGCTGTAAAGGGGGATTTTGGGAGCTGATTTTTGTGGGAGTTTAATGGAGTTTTGTAGCTAAAGTTTGGGGTGTTTCGGAGCTGGAGTTTGATGCAGCTTCCATGGATAAAAGCTATTGGTTTTCAGTTGAGTAAGAAGGCTCCTTTAATGGTGGAAAATAATATTTTGCTGTTGGAGAGGAAGGAGTTACTGCGCCTCTTTTCATCTAGGTTTTTTTTTAATCTCTTGGGAGACCCCAACTTTTTTGATTTGGAAGCTGAGAAGATAAGAAGAAACATGCACAACGTCGTTTAATTTGTGCTATTTGTGCTTTCTTAAAAAGAAATGCTGTAAAAAAAACAAGAAAATAGATCTGCTTTCAGCGTGATTCGAATCCGCGTGTTCTCCAAGAGAACCCAGAATTCTAACCATTAACCCCTTTTGTTACTGGGTTCGCCATGATATATTTATATATAAATAATAAATTTTTTAATACAAATACAAGGTCTCGAAAAAAGTCACTTGGTTCGCCTGAACCCGCACCCTCTACCGTAGCTCCGTCCCTGATTGGGCCATTTAGGTATCTGATACACTTTCATATAAAGAAATTGTGGATGATGCTAAAATTAGAGAAACTGGAGTTCAAGAACATAAGAGGAAGGTGCTATGGTAGAAGCAGAAATGATACAAAATTTACAAAATAGAAAGTAAACGAGAACACTTAAGATGCCTTTAACAAGTCAGGAGCAAACAAACTTTTACTATGTCAATGCAAAGACAAAAAACAAGTTGCAACTTTCCCCATTTTATAAGTTATTTTAGTACTGAAACTAATATACGTTAATAATTATTATTGTAAAGAAACTATTGAAGATTTGTGAATTGTTGACTACTTGTCATGTCAACTTTAGTAGAACATGCATTTGCTAGCTTCATTGTAACGACCCGACCGGTCGTTTTGAGAACTAGCGCGTCGTTCAGTAGTGTGATGACCTGAGTAGCTTCACTTCAGGTATTATGACTTGTACGCATGGTCGGAATCGAATTCCGGAAAGTTCAGAGTTAATTTGGGAAGAGAATTCTAATTTCGGAAGCTTAAAGTTGAAAGAATTGACTAAGGTTTGATTTTTGAGTAAACGACCGCGTAATCAGTATTGGAAGGTTACAAAAGGTTCGTATGGTGATTCTGGTGTTAGGAGCGCGTCCGGATGTGGATTTGGCAGTCTGTAGGTCATTTCAGGGTTCATTTGGCGAAAGTTAGAAATTTGAAGATTTTTGAGAAGTTTGACCGGGAGTGGACCTTTTGATATCGGGGTCGGATTCCAATTCCGGAAGTTGGAGTAAGTCTGTAATGTCAAATTCGACTTGTGTGCAAAATTTGAGGTCAATCAGACGTGATTTGATAAGTTTCGGCATCGAATGCAGAAGTTTGACGTTCTAAAGTTTATTAAGCTTGAATTGGGGTCCGGTTCGTGGTTTCAGCGTTGTTTGATGTGATTTGAAAGCTCGATTAAGTTCTGTATGGTGTTTTAGTATGTGTTTCTATAATTGGTTGAGGTCCCGAGGGCCTTAGTGGATTTCGGATGGTTAACAGAACAAGTTGAAGCTTGAAGGATGGCTGAAGCGCACCAAATCTAGTGTAGTCGCACCTGCGTAAGTTTGACCGCAGGTGCATGATCGCAGAAGCGAGGAAATGGTCGTAGGTGCGGTCTGGGCGAGGTTGGGAAGTGATCGCAGGTGCGAAGGGTTGTCCGCACCTGCGAGGTGACAGATGTAGAGATGTGTCGCAGGTGCAAGAATGAGAGAGAAAGCCTGGGGGCGTAGGTGCGGAAGTATATCCTCAGATGCGGATGCACATCTGATTATGGGTGATCGCAAATGCAAAAATGGGCTGGATTCCCTGGGTCGCAGAAGCGATGGGAGATCCACAAATGCGGTCAAGTAATCCGCAGAAGCGAAAACTAGGCAGAACATAAGGGGATCAAACTTGGTCATTTCTTTATTTTCATTTGGGATTTTAGAGCTCGGTTCTTGCATAATTTTGAGGAGTTTTCATCATGTAACACAAGGTAAGTAGTTTCTCACTTGTTTTGAGCAAAATGTAAAGTTTATATGTGGATTTAAGGAGGAAAATTTGGGAAAATTGTGAGATTTTTGGTAGAAACCCTAGAATTTGTATTTTTGGATTTTGACCGCGAATTTGGATTTGGAATTGAGAACAAATTATATATTTGAGTTCATAAGGTTATGGGTAATGTTTATCTTCAAAATTATCGAATCCGGGAATGTGGGCCTGAGGGTGAATTTTAAGAATTCTTCAAATTGGGTTGGAAATTCACTTTAATAGTTAGGATGTGAACTCTTGAGCATGTATTGACAATTTTGTATAATATTTGACTAGCTTCGGGTCTCTTAGCACCAATATGAGGATTTAAAGAAAAAATTTGGACCGAAAAGTGAGCTTTGAGACGAGCTAAGTTTCCTATCTAACTCTGTGAGGGGGAAATTACCCCTAGGTGATATATTTGATTACCCCTAGGTGATATATTTGATGTGTGTTACTTGTTTTGGGGGGCTACGTACGCGCGAGATGATGAGAGACCGTATGTAGCTACGTTCATATTATTGTCCGCGTAGTCTTAAGTTCAAATCATGTTGTAGCTATACAATTTGAGTAGACTCTTGCTTATTAATTTCCCCTGCTTTACATTCTAATTGAGACTAGACTTGTTATTGTAGAGACTTCAGGGGTTCATGGTTATCCATCTGATATTATTCCTCCTCTTATAGCATGTCTCCAATATATATATATATATATATATATATATATATATATATATATATATATGTGTGTGTGTGTGTGTGTGTATGCGTGTGTTTCATTAAAAGGTTTTTATTAAAGAAATATCAACTCACACGTTCATTCGTGAGTGGGGTCAAGGACCTATCAAAACTTCTTATTCTAACGGGATCGGGTCGTGCGCCTCAACAGGATTATGTATTTCACTTCTTATGGGATCGAGCCATTCGCCTCACCAGGATATATGTACCACACTCTCATGGGAGCGGGTCGTTCGCCTTGGCAGGTCAATAGATGTATCTATGGTTCGTGCCGTTCGACCCTCAGCAGATTTTTATAAAATTATGTTGGATCAGGTCGTACGCCTTGACATTCCTTATACCATATCCTCATGAAATCGTGCGTAAAACTTGGAAAGAAGCCATTGTATCTATACATTCCCGGATCTGAATTATGGTAAGTTACTCTTTGAGCCCCACCGTCTATGATTGGATTGTATGGTTGTCTATTTATGTGGTTTCTGGTTATCGGTGTATTGGTGGGTTAGTACGACTAAGGAAACAAAACATCAGTGGTAAATTGAGCAAAGGATTTGAGGAATGTGTGTCATATTTGGTCTTATCAATTCATGTTCAGGTTTTGGGAAGACTCAGAGTCTGTGCTTTGTGTGGATGTGATGTACAAGGAAATGAATTCAGTTGGTTGCTTCTTGAGAGGGTGTTCATGTTCTAGCAGGGCCTAGGAGTTTGATTATATTCGGGAACAAGTCAGCGTGGGTGACTCTCAACAATGGTCCTAGTAGGTTCAAAAATTTAAGTGCAGTGCCTAAGGATTTTTGGTTCGTAGTATAGTTAAGTATCGAGCATTTGTAGTGGATTATGAAAGGGGCTTGGAGTGTTCTATGTTATCATCGGTCTCTGGTGCAGCATTGGAGGAATGGTAGAAAGATAACTTTATATTCGAGGAGGAATTATCAGAATCGGTGAACTAGTTGAAGATGCGAATGTGCCCATAAGGAAGGTAGGAGTTAGTTCGTGGGTTTTAGAGACAACATGGCCTCGTGGAAATGAGGTCACACAAGATGAGTGCGGATTTGGGGTCGTTATGTGTTAAATGGAGCTATTATTATTCCTAAGGTGAGTCCGGAGTAAATTAGAAGAAGTCGGGTCGGTTAGCAATGGTTGAATTGGCGTGATGGTAGCAATGGTCAGTTCTTTCGATGTGTTAAGTTATACATGTGATTTGTGGCGGTACGTGCGAGGCTTGATAGTCACCGTAATTTATTTTATATGGAGACATTCGAGTATTATGGCATGTTATATGTAGATGGATCCCAGAAGAATTATGTCGGTTTAGACCACTACTCGAGGTTGGTATTTTCTGCAGTTATGGGAATTCATTAGCGTGTTGAAATGACTCTCCTGAAGTGAGTTAAGTGAAGGGTTTCTATATGCTGGAGTGTTTATTCTATTAATGGTTAAGAAGCTATGATGGAATTCTAGTATTCTTGCGTATTGGCATGATTAGGTGCAGTGGGTAGCATGGGAATTGGAAGTTGAGGATCAAGGTTGCGGTTCGGTGTTGACAAGAATGTCACAAGCTTGGATGAGCGGGAAAAGGGTTCAGATAGTTAGAGTAAGTTGGTATTGTCTTTAGCGTCACTTGAGATCGGTGTCCTGTGTAAGAGTCTTTTCGTACTGATTGTGGATTCTTGATTTGCTTTACAACATTAGTGTGGACGGTGGTATGGATGTGCAGCGGAAGGTCGCGAGAGCGTACTCCACAGGAAGATGGTATAAGTGTGACATATAGTCACTCGACTGATTGAAGATTTAAGACCTAGTATGGAGATTATGGTACTATCGTTAATGTGAGAGTTTAGGCTTGGAAGGAGTTATACTCATTTGGTTGTGAATTGAGGATGTTTGTTCCGGATTTGACGGCTGTTCTTCTGTGTCATGGTAAAAGGGTTTAGTGTGGATTCTTGAAAGATCATTAGCCCAGTGTGGTATGGTCAGAATTAGCTTGGGGTCCGTGGATGGATCTAAAAGTGAATATGGGCTCTTTATCAGGCCGGATATATTCATTTCAGCTTAGCGTTGTTTACGGAGGAATCTTCGGGCCCTGGATGTTATTTGCGTCGTCAGCTATTACGGGAAATCTATATTATGCCAGGTGGGTCGTGAGGTGGTTTGATTATTCGCACTCGTGTTGAGACCCCGTGTAATTTGTGGTGTTTCGAGAGCATGATGGATCTCGAGATACAGGTCATTTATCCATTTATCGCACCGTAGTTGTGCTTGAGTTTCATAGCATATGGCGCTATCGGTAAGTATTTTATTATAGATTATTATGTATGGATCGGGTGGCACACCGCCACGGGTATATTGTTGGATCCAGTGGCACTCCGCCATAGGTATCATGGTTGGATCGAGTTGTACGCTACAACAGTATCATGGTTGGATCGGGTTTCACGCTGCAATACTGTGATGTTGGGTACAGTATCCCCTACCTATTATTATGTGTATTGCTTCTCGTTTTCTGAGGAAGGTTCATAATATGATTTCGGTTATTTAAATTAGTTATGTGGGTTGAGTAGTTCTTTTCGGAGTTCGTTCCCTTATGTATCACATTCGATTTTCTAGCTTGTTGGCATATTGTGGCATTATATGAGACTTTTGGCAGTGCCTGAGGTGGCTTATTGCTTGAGCAACTTGTACTGGGTGAGACAAGATTATTGGACCTTGGATCAGTGCGGTCGGATTTATATGCAGCATATTTGAGAGCAAACATCGTTATTTGGTTCATAATGAGGTAATGTTTCTTATCAGGAGGAAAGACTCAATGATGTGTTGAGTCGGTAGTTGGTCATGAATTTCTACACATCTCTTCCATCGTGGCAGTATTGCAAGAGTTGGAACATGACTTATATGTGTCATGGGGTGTGTTGTGGGCATCAGATTCGTGGAATTATGGCTATTATTTCCAGAGGGTGTTATTATGGTCAGGTGAATTATGCAGTGCATGGTGTGGATTCAAAAAAGGTATACAATCATGTATTGGTACATCGTGTAGTGATGGCTACGGTGGATGTATGTTGGAACAGACCTGGTAAAGGTTTCAGAAGTTGGAATTTGGCTCTAAGGCTTATTTGACTAAAAAAGGGGGAATTGCAGGTTTGCTTGAGCTGATGTGCTCAACTGGATTGTGGTGGCATAGGTAGGTGCACGAAGTGTTAAACAGTGATTTTTGACAACTTAGGAGCAGTTCTTAGCATGTTCGAGGACAAACATATGTTTAAGTGGGAGAGAATGTAACGATCTGACAGGTCATTTTAAGACCTAGCACGTCGTTCGGCAGTGTGAGGCCTTGAGTAGCTTCACTTCAGGTATTATGACTTGTACGCATGGTTGGAATCGAATTTCAAGAAGTTCAAAGTTGATTTGGAAAGAAAATTCTAATTTCGGAAGCTTAAAGTTTGAAGAATTGACTAAGGTTTGATTTTTGAGTAAACGACCTCGAAATCGGGATTGGAAAGTTCCAACAGGTTCGTATGGTGATTCTGGTGTTGGGAGCGCGCCCGGATGTGGATTTAGAGGCCCGTAGGTCATTTCAAGGTTCATTTGGCGAAAGTTAGAAATTTGAAGGTTTTTGAGAAGTTTGATCGGGAGTGGACTTTTTGATATCGGGGTTGGATTATGATTCCGGAAGTTGGAGTAAGTCCGTAATGTCAAATGAGACTTGTGTGCAAAATTTGAGGTCAATCGGGCGTGATTTGATAGGCTTGGACATCGAATGTAGAAGTGTGAAGTTCTAAAGTTCATTAAGCTTGAATTGGAGTGCGATTCGTAGTTTCAGCATTGTTTGATGTGATTTGAAGGCTCAACTAAGTCATATGGTGTTTTAGTACATTTTGGTATAATTGGTTGAGGTCCCGAGGGACTCAGGTGGATTTCGGATGGTTAACGGATCAAATTGAAGGTTGAGGGATGGTTGAAGTGCACCAGTTCGCACCTGCGCAAGTTTGACCGCATGTGCGTGACCGCAAAAGTGAGGAAATGGTTGCAGGTGCGGTCTGGGCGAGGCTGGGCAGTGATTGCAGGTGCAAAGGGTTGTCCGCACCTGCGAGGTCGCAGATGCAGAGATGTGTCGCAAGTGCGAGAATGAGAGAGAAACCCTAGGGGCCCAGGTGAGGAAGTATATCCGCAGATGCGGATGCGCATCTACACATGGGTGACTGCAAATGCAGAAATGGGATGGATGCCCTGGGTCGCAGAAGTGATGGGAGATTCGCAGGAGCGGGACCGCAAATGCCGTCAAGTAATCCATAGAAGCGAAAACTGGGTAGAATATAAGGGGACGGAACTTGGTCATTTCTTTATTTTTATTTGGGATTTTTGAGCTTGGTTCTTGGGCGATTTTGAGGAGTCTTCATCATGTAACACAAGGTAAGTTGTTTCTCACTTGTTGTGAGCTAAATGTAAAGTTTATATGTGGATTTAAGGAGGAAAATTTGGGGAAATTATGGGGTTTTTGGTAAAAAACCTAGAATTTATATTTTTGGATTTTGACCACGAATTTGGGTATGGAATTGAGAAAGTGTGATATATTTGAGTTCATAAGGTTATGGGTAATGTTTATCTTCGAAATTTCCAGAGTCCGAGCACGTGAGCCCAGGGGTGAATTTTTAGAATTCTTCAAAGTGGGCTGGAAATTCACTTTAATAGTTAGGATGTGGACTCTTGAGCATGTATTGACTATTTTGTATAACATTTGACTAGCTTCGGGTCGCTTAGAACAAAGATGAGGATTTAAAGCACAATTTTGGACCCGAAAGTGAGCTTTGAGACGAGGTAAGTCTCCTGTCTAACTCTGTGACGGTGAAATTACCCCTAGGTGATATACTCGATGTGTGTTACTTGTTGTGGGGGGCTATGTGCGCGCGAGGTGACGAGAGTCCGTACATAGGTACATTCATGTGATTGTCCAGGTAGTCTTAGGTTCACATCATGTTGTAGCTGTACTATTTGAGTAGACTCTTACTTATTAATTTCCCCTGCTTTATATTCTAATATAGACTAGACTTGCTATTGTAAAGACTTTACGGGTTCATGTTTAGCCATCATATATTATTCTTCCTCTTACGACATGTTTTCTATATATATATATATATATATATATATATATATATGTGTGTGTGTGTGTGTGTGTGTGTGTGTGTGTGCGTGTGTGTGTGTATTATTGAAAGGTTTCACTAAAGAAATATCAACTCACACGTTCATTCATGAGTGGTGTCAAGGACCCATCAAAACTTCTTATTCTAATGGGATCGGGTCGTTCGCCTCGACAGGATTATGTATTTCACTTCTTATAGGATCGGGCCATTCGCCTCGGCAGGATATATGTACCACACTCTCATGGGAGCGGGCCCTTCGCCTCGGCAGGTTAATAGATGCATCTATGGTTCGCAGTGTTCGACCGTCGGCAGTGCACAATTTTATTATTATGTTGGATCGAGCCGTACGCCTTGGCATTCCCTATATTATATCCTCATGAAATTGTGCGTAAAACTTGGCAAGAAGCCAATGTACCTGTACGTTCCCGGATATGAATTATGGTAAGTTACTCGATGAGATTCACTATATCTATATATATGCTTCGCTTAAGGAGGGAATTCCTAATGAAGAGCTTGAGTTCCTCGTGAAGAGAGGGATGTGTACCACGTGATTTATACTTGTTTATTTCATTTATTTACTGAGCCTCATGCTTACTTATCTCTTTACTGTACCTGGTGTTGTTGGACCGCTAGTAAGTGTCGATGTCGACCCCTCGTCACTACTTCTCCGGGGTTAGGCGAGATACTTACTGGGTACACGTTAATGTTCATGCACTTGTGACACCAGGTTTTGGGATGATTATGTATTGTTCTGTACTGAAATTGTTTAAAGTATTATTATTTACTTTATAAATCCTCATTCCTTACTATTTAAATTGAAGAAAATATGATTTTAAAAATAATAAAAATGAGAACCCAATTAAGTATTTATTGTTAGCTTGACTGACAGTGGTATTCGGCGCCATCACGACCTTAATGGATTTTGGGTCGTGACACCAATCCTAAAGCTTGTTCTGCTTTAACATATGGTGGTTCTCATATAGTTTTAAAAAAATAAAGATTCCTGAACAAGTTAGCTGGGGTAGAATTGAACCATAAAGTACACATCTTTAGAGGGAATGAAATGAGTTGCTGTTAATGTAGTAGAAGATGTGTTTGAATTGAAGATTTGTGGAAACAACGGCTCATGGTGGGTAGTAGTATTATAAAGCAATAGTTTCGTTCCTTTAAAGCAACAAATGATGCAAAGAGAAGGATCATCTCTTATAGAAGCAATGCAATTTAAAGAAACATGCACTCTCAAAAAGAAGAGTCACTGCATTGAATCTAACTTTAAAAGAGAAAAAATAGGGTAGATATATTGTGTTATGACTCTTCTTTAGGTGCGTTTTAGTATTCCCTTAACTCTTCCCTTCTTTCTTCTTCTCTGTTTTGCAACGACTCCTCTTTACTACTTGCCCTTTTTGTTTTGCTTCTTTTTACATTAGTCTACAGATGTTGCATGTAAAATAGATTGGTAGAAGAAATACAAAAGTAATGGATATTATGTTTTTGACTCTAACATAAGTGATGCTGATAATCAAATCCAAACTAGGGATACTTTGGTTAATCCTTTATCTGGAAATTGTGCCAAAAAAATCTAGAAGATCTCGTCTTGGGCCTCGATGATGACTAGGCCATAATTAAGTAAAGACTGACTGGACAGGAAAAGGCTCTTGAAATTGTCACGATAACTGGTGCGGGTGGTCGTGATCGCGTATGAGGAAGTGCTGAGCTAAGAGTTTATACCTTCGCGTTCGCAAAGGCTGGAGTGCAATCACAGAGGTTTGGATGGCTGTGAATCGCGATCGCGTGGTGGAGCAGGGTTGGTTGGTCTTCGCGATCGCGAGGCTTTTTTCACAATCGCGAAGATAAAGGGCCTAGGTAGACTTGATTTGGTTCATTTCTCTCTCATTTTCATTTGGAGCTCTTGGAGGGGAGATTTTATCATCTATTTGAGGTAAGTTATTCTCACTTATTGTAAGTTAAATACATGTGTTATATATGAGTTCAAAATTATGGATTTTGAAAGAAACCTAGAATTTGATATTTTTAAATTTTGACCACGCAATTAGACATGAAATTAGGAATAAATTATATATTTGAGTTCGTGGTGTTATGGGTAATAATTATCTTCAAGAATTTTCGGAATACAAGCATGTGAGCCCGAGGGTTGACTTTGTTGACTTTTCGAGCGGAGTTGGATATTGTCATAAATTAACTAATTATGAGGGTTGTAGAATATTTTTAACGGTTTACATGTTATTTGACTAGTTTCGGATCGTTTGTCTTTAAATTGAGGAATTAAAGAGGCATTGGAGCCGATTATTGGAACTTCGAAGACAGGTAAGTCTCCTATCTAACTTTGTGAGGGGGAAACTACCCCGTAGGTATCAAATTGCTATGTGTTACTAGTTGTTGGTGCTACGTACGTGCGAGGTGACGAGAGTCCGTACACAACTAAAGCATGTTTATGTTCGGGTAGAATTAGGACTTATCATATAATATTTGAATTGTTTGAACTCAATTTTCTAGATTAATTAATTGAATTTTTAATCGAAATTAATTTGGGAACATATTGGGCCGAGCTTTATCACCTTGAATTGTTTGGAAAGATATTTGATAAACGGTAAAAGTTATATTCACTCTATGCTCCTGTACCTATATTGTAAGCACGTGACTCGTAACTCGATAAGTTTCTTCCTTTCCAGTGGATCAGGACGAACGCCTCGGCAGTATATTGAGATGCATCTCTGGTTCGCGCCGATCGACCCTCGGCAGTGTACACACCACTCTGGGTCGGGTCGTACGACCTGCATAATCGTGCGTAACACCGCTAGGAGTCCGAATATTCGTGAGATGCCCCTTTTATTGGGACTTGGCATTAATATGGTATTTCTTATCCGTTTGAGATTAAATTTGATATTTATGACATGTTGAGATAACATATGACATTCGAGACATTTACATTATCAAAAGAAATGTTGGAGAATTATGTGAATTACAATTTTTACCTCATGGTTATTGTTTTGTTTCATACATGTTCATAATCTATTATATTATTTTATTGAACCATTAGTAAACGTCGATGCCGACCCCTCGTCACTACTTACTGCGTCGTTCAACTCAGCGTTAGTGTTGCCCACAGTTTTGAGGCTATGCATAATGTGTTATAATGTTCATGCGAAGTTATCACGTAGTGCTGGTGTAATTGGTAGGATGCTTATTTACGTTTTGTGGCAGGAATGACTTGAAAGGAGGATTACTCGGCTCACGGTTTAGAGGTTCGACATTTACTTCCAGTAGAGGAAAGGCAGTTGGACTATGGATGTTCAGGCCTCGGTTCACAGAGTAACGAGACTTGATATTTTCGAACATGGTGGAATTCTCATTATAATGTGGTGTCGTTGTTCTTGTTGGAACACATTAAGTCTTATCGCTGATATGGTCTCCTTTGAATTGCCTTCGTGGAAGGGTGTTGTGGAATGATTCCTAAGCAGTGGTTATCAGAGATGGCGGTGTATGACGGCTACAGAGTCGAATCAGTGCTTCTAGTGTTGATGGCTCGAGAGAGACGATCTTTATGTAGGCTCAAAGTTGGTGGCAATTTATCTGTTCAGGTGCTACAAAGACGAAATTATGATCTGAGGCATTATTTGGTAGCGAAGGAGGAGGAAAGGCATGGTGGGAAGTGTATCGCGGTGGTTGAATCACTAGCTGGTCAAGTATGAACAATATCGATCGAATAGTTTCTTAAGGAGATAGTTTAAGCAAAGTGGGAGTGGCAGGGTAATGTATGGATTCCGCGGAAGGATAGCCACATGCCTTAAGAAATTTTAGAGCGATTTCAGGATCACGATGGACAATGACTAAGTCTATGAATTTTATTTGGGATGGTGGCTACTGTACTGAGGAAGGTTGAATATGATGAAAAGTAGTTTGCTTAGAATGAAGAGGGATGTGAAAGCTTGGTTGTCGTTTTGGGGTGCAACATGAATTCGAGTTTTGGAATGTATAGTTGGACCTTCAGTTGATGCTAATGGGGAATGAACAGACTCTTACAACTAGTGTATGAACATAGGCTCAAGAGGACCTACTGATTTCGTGGTAGTTGTACCCAGGGCAACGTCTTTGCGAGATGTTGGTATGGAATTCCACAGGGGGGATATCTCCTGTGAGAAGCTTAGTTGTTGCATGATTTTGATGAAGTTCCTACGAAGAGTTCTACTTACTACCCAGTAGGAGGTTGAATGTGCGATTGTGGCTGCTAATTCAGAATGTTTTATCAAAAGTTTAACAAGAGATTGCGAGAAATTTGGCAGGTTAACGACGCGAGATCATGGTAACTGAGAAGGAGGGGTTATGGTGGGATCTGGATTTATGTGATTGTATCTTGAAGCTAAGTGGGGGAGACCACCATATATGATTAGGTAACGTGGTTGTGTGCCTTGTCAGTATCGGGTTATCGGTACATTGGTGGATAAGTTATGACTAAGGAAAGAAAAAATCAAGGGAAATTCGGGCAAAAAACTTGATGAATGTGTGCTACATTTCGCTGTATAGATTCATGTGCAGATTTTGGGATGACTCAGAGTTTATGCTTCTTATGGATGTGATGTACAAGGAGAAGAATTCATCTGGTTGCTTCTTTGGGAGTGTTCATATGCTAACAACGCACTAGAGTTTGGTTATATATTCAGGACCAGATTAGAGCGGGTGGCTCTCAATAGTGGTTCTACTGGGTTCAAGAATTTAAGCGTGGTGTCTAAGGATTTTGGGTTTGTTATTTAGCTGAAGACCGGGATGTTGCAGCAGCGTGTGAAGAATACTTGGGGAATTTTCTATGTTATCATCGGGTCTGCGCTGCAGTATTGGAAAAATGGGAGAAACAACTTTGGATTCGCGGAAGGTCTTTCATAATAGATGTACCATTTGGAGATACTATTGTGTGCATGAGGAGGGTATGAGATAGTTCATAGGTATTTAGACGATGGGGTCGCGTGATTTGGGCCACTCGGGATGAGTGTTGTTGAGTTTTATTATGTTTATGAATGGAGCTATTATTATTTTAAAGTCAAGTCAAGAGTAAATTGGAAGAAGTTAGGCCAGTTAGTAATGGTTTGAATCTGCATGGTTGTGGAAATGGTCAGTTCCTTCGGTGTGTTAAGTTATACAGGTGATTTCTGGCTGTACGTGCGGGCTTGACAGCCATTGCAATATGATTGATTGAAGGTATTTGATTATGATGGCCTTGTTATGTGTAAATGAATCCCGAAAGAGTTATGGGGATTTAGACCACGACTTCTCTGTATTTCTGCGGTTATGGGAATTCAGTTGCGTGTTGCAATTATTCTTTTGAAATAAGTGGAGTGAAAAGGTTCTATCCGATGAAGTGTTTATTCTACTGTGGTTCAAGGGTTATGATGAAACTCTTGTACTCTCACATAACGGTATGGTAGGTGCAGTGAGAGGTATGGAAATTGGAAGTTGTGGATCGAGGTTGCAATTCGTTTTGATGAGAATGTCTTGAGATCGGAGGAGCGGGGGAGGATTTCAAATGTTTAGAGTATTCTGGCACTATTTCCGGACAACTTTCGGTTTGTGGAAAAAGTGTTGGGTATTGAAATGGAGATGCTTGACTAGCACTATAGAAATAGCATGGTCGATGGCCATTGATGTTCAGATTTCTCTACCTGGTGCAGAAGGTTGTGGGAGTATATCCTACGGGAAGATCTTATAGGTGTGATGTGTTAGTCATTTGATTGTTAGAGATTGAAATTATGTGTGGAGATTTTGGTACTGTTGCTAATGAGAGAGTTTATGCCTGAGAGGCACTCTATTCCTTTGGTTGTGGACAGTGGGAGTTTGTTCCCGATTGGACGGTTACTTGTATATGTCATGAATAGGGTCATTGTGGATCCTTGGGAGATTGTTGGCCCAGTATGGGATGATCAGAATCGTCTTGAAGTCCGTTGGTAGATCTAATGTGAATTTATGCTCTACATTGGGTCAGATGTGTTTATTCAACATAGCATTACTTATGGAGGAGTCTTCGGGCGTTGGATGGTATTCTCGTCGTCAGCTATTCTACGTAATACTCTATTATGCCATGTGGGTTTTGATACAACTTGATTATTCGCACATGTGTTGTGATCCCGTGTAGTTGGTGGTGTTATATTGGCAAGATGGCCCTCGAGGTGTAGGTCATTTATTGCACCTTAGTCGTGCTTGGGTTTTTGTAGCGCATGGCACTATTCGTCTCCCTAGGGTTGTATTATGCACTTAGTGTGCTTGTAGTCGATATTCAGGCATTTTGTGGGCATGAAAATTTTGGCTCGGTAGGTATTTCCTTATTGATTGTTATGTGTGGATCGGGTCGCATGCCGCCACGGTATTAGGTTTGGATCAGGTTGCACGCCGCAACAGTATCATGTTTGGATCAGGTTTCATGCCAAAACGGTATCGTGTGTGGATCGGGTTGCACGATGCAACAGTGAGGTGTTGAGTACGACTCCTTATATTTATTTTGTGCGCCTTATTTCTCATCTCTGAGATACGTTCATAGCATTTGTTGGGCCATTTTATTCGTTACGCGGGCCGGATAGTTCTTTACCTGAATTCATATGTCCTTAATTGGTCATATTCGAGTTGTGACTTGTTGACGCATTGATGTCGTCATATGAGATTTTAGGTGGTTTTTGATGGGGCTTGTCAGTCGAGTAGCTTGTATTAGGTGAGACGAGGTTGTCGGGCCTGAAATCAGTAATCAGATTCATATAATGTATATTAGGAGGAAAATGTCAGTACTCAATTCAGAATGAGGAAATGATTCTTGTTAAGCGGAGAGACTCTAGGATTTATTAATTTGGCAGGTGGTTATGAGCTTCTACGTGTCTCTTTCATTGTTTCAGTATTGCGAGGGTTGGATCAGGGCTTATACGCATTATGGGGTATGCTACGGGCATCAGGCTAGTGAATTTCCAGCTTCTATAGTTGGAGGATGTTATTACGGGCATACAAATTATGCGGTGCATTGCATGGTTTCACCATAGGTGCATGATGATTTTTGGTACAATGTGTGGAGGTTGATATGATGCTCATATATTAAAATCAGATCTCATAGAGAATTTCGGATATAGGAATTTGGTGCTAAAGCTTGTGGGATAAGGTAGTAGGAAGGACCTTTAGTCTGGCTCGAGCCAGTGTGCTCACATGAGTTGTGGTGGCACAGGTAAGTGTACGAGGTGTTAAACAATGATTTTTTGGGCAACTCCGGAGCAGTTCTTGGCGCGTTCAAGTAAGAACATATGTTTAAGTAGGGAGAGTGTAATGACCCAATCTCTTGTTTTGAGCTCTAGCACGTCGTTCAGCGATTTAAGGACTTGAGTATCTTCACTTCATGCTTTACGACTTGTACCCGTAATCGAAATTGAATTTCGGAAAGTTCAGAGTTGATTCGGAAGGAAAATTCTCAATTCGGAAGCTTCAAGTTGGAAGAGTTGACCAAAATTTGACTTTTGAGTAAACGATCTCGGAATCAGGATTTGAAGGTTATAATGGGTTCATATGATGATTATGGACTTGGGCATATGTTCAGGTTGAGTATCAGATGGTCTAGGAGCGTTTTAGCGCTTAATATGGAAAGTTGGCATTTTGAAGGTTTAGAATTTCCTAAGTTTAGTTTTGAAGTGGACTTTGATGTTATTGTTGACAGTTAGGAATTTCGAGCCTTGGAATAGGTTCATATTATGATTTATGACTTGTACGTAAAGTTTGGCATCATTCTAGAATGTTCAAATATATTTCGGACGTGTTCGTCGAAGTTTGAATGTTTGAAAGTTGAAAGGAGAATTTTTATCGTCGATTCGTGGTTTTGATGTTATTCGTTGTGTTTCGAGCCTTTGGATAAGTTTGGGGTATTGGGACTTGTTGGTGTGATTGGACGGAGTCCCAGGGGCCTCGAGTGCGTTTCGAGATGGTTTTAGACCATTTCTCTATATGTTGCAGCAACTGGTTTCTGGTGTGTTGGGTATGCATCGCGATCGCGAAGAATAAAGTGGACTGGTAGAGCCTTTGTTCTACGCGATTGTGGAAATGGTCAAGTGATCATGAAGATTGAGCAGGAGGTTCTTCGCGTTCACGTGGGAGAAGTCGCGAACACGTAAGGTTGCTGAGGCTGAGCTGCTGCAAGAAAGTTGTTCTACCGGATCGCAGGAGGTGTGTCACGATCGCATATCGGGAAGTGCTCAGCTGGGAGTTTATACCTTCGCATTCGTGAAGGCTGGAGCGCGATCGTAGAGGTTTGGACGTTTGTGAATCGCGATCACGTGGTGGAGCTCGCATTCGCACAGAAGGAATTTTAGGGCAGGGCTGGTTGGCCTTCGCGATCGCGAGGCTTTATCCACAATCGCGAAGAGGAAGGACCTAGGCAGACTTGATTTTTATACGGGATTTGGTTCATTTGTCTCTCATTTGTACTTGTTTGGGCAATTTTTTAAGCTCTTGGAGGGGAGATTTCATCATCTATTATGCTGTAAGTTATTCCCACTTGTTGTAAGTTAAATACAAAAGTTATATATGGATTCAAATATGGAATTTGTAGAAATTGTAGGATTATGGAAGAAAACCTAGAATTTAATATTTTTGGATTTTGACCACGAAATTGGACATGAAATTTGAAATACATTATATATTTGAGTTCGTGGTGTTATGGGTAATTATTATATTCAATAATTTTTGGAATAAGGGCATGCGGGCCCGAGGGTTGACTTTGTTGACTTTTCTAGCGGAGTTGAGAACTGTCATAAATTAACTAGTTATGAGTGTTGGAGTATATTTTTATTGGTTTGCATGTTGTTTGACTAGTTTCGGATCGTTTCTCTTTGAATTGAGGAGTTAGAGAAGCATTGGAGCCAATTATTGGAACTTCGAAATAAGGTAAGTCTCATGTCTAACTTTGTAAGGGGGAAACTACCCCGTAGGTATTAAATTGTTATGTGCTACTAGTTGTGGGTGCTACACACGCACGAGGTGAGAGAGTCTGTATGCAGCTAGAGTATGTTTATATCCGGGTAGACCTAGGAATTTATCATGTAATTTTTGAATTATTTAAACTCAATTCGCTAGCTTAACTAATTAAATTTATAATCGAAATTGCTTTGGAAATATATTGGGCCGAACATTATCACCTTGTGTTGTTTGGCAAGATATTTGATAAAGGGTAAAAGTTATATTCACTCTATGCTCTTGTACCTTTGTTGTAAGCATGTGACTCATAACTCCATAAATTTATTCCTTTCCTGTGGATTGGGCTGAACGCCTCGACACTATATATCTCTGGTTCGCGCTGGCCGAATCTCGGCAGTGTACACACCACTCTGGATCGGATCGTACGACCTCGGCATAATCGTGCGTAACACCGCTAGGAGTCTGAGTATTCGTGAGATGCCCCATTTATTAGGGCCTGACGTTTAGATGGTATTCCTTATCCGTTTGAGATTACATTTGATATCTATGACCTATTGAGATAGCATATGACATTTGAGGGATTTATATTGTCAAAAGAAATGTTGGAGAATTATGTGAGTTACATTTTTTACCTCATGGTTACTGTTGTGTTTCATACCTGTTCATAATCTATTATATTGTTTTATTGGACCATAAGTAAGTGTCGATGTCGACCCCTCGTCACTACTTCTTCGGGGTTAAGCTAGATACTTACTGGGTATACGTTGATTTACGTACTCATGCTACACATGTACACTAAATGTGCAGGATTTGGCAGGTACATTTGGTGGTCATTGGGCGCGTAGGGCACAGCTGCTGAGGGGACTTTATTGTGAGGCATATAATATCCTACGACTCGCAGCACACAGAGTCTCCATCATAATTATTTACTTTATCCTGTCTATCTTGTATTCCACACAGATATTGTATTGTTATTGCACTTCCTAGTAGAAGCCTATGCAATTGTGACACCGGATTTTGGGATATTCTAGTTGATGTGAATGGTTTTGCTTTATTATTGTCATTTTTATTTATTTTATATCTTACAAATATTGTATGTATTATGATTTCAAATACATTAAATTCTTTATTTAGTACTTGTGATTTCAAAAGTAATAAAATGAATATTGAGTTGGTAGTTCACCATTGGCTTGCCTAACGACGACGTTTGACGCTATCACAACCTATAGTGTGAATTGAGCCGTGACATCCATATTCTGTCATGATATGTTCTCTTCATTACAATTGAGATAACAAATTTTGTTAATCTGAGATATCTTGCAGTTGCCTCCCACGGTGACCTCCAGAATCAATCTCAAAGCTGAGAAAGTTGCAAACTTTAATATTTTCCAACTTAATGGGATTTGCAAACTTATTGGTGAAGATATGGAAGCTAACGGATTTGAGGCATATCCGTGTGAACGGATGCAATTACCTGTGTAGTCCAAGTACCGCAGGACTTCATAGAACAAAGATGTCAAATCTTGAGGAATTTTCTACTCTATGTTTCTTGATGATAGGCTATAATTACGTATTTTAGTCGCTTATTACACTTTAATTTACTTAACTTTAATTGAGTTTGAGCTTTAATCGCAAGTGTTTTGTACTAATTGTGTGGTTTATGCCTTGTAGGAGTGGTTCCGAGCTATATAGATATTATGGAATGAATTCAAGTGATTTGGAGCTTTGAAGTCTGAGTAAAAGCCCATGGACTTAGGCCGGGATCGTGTTCAGGGGTCAAATTTGATAGTTAAGAACGAATGAAGAATCGAGTAGGCATATTGCGCACTATTTAGTAAAATGGACATAAAATTTTTGCTCCGAACTCCATTTGGGATATATAATATATGGTTGGAAAGCTAAATCAAAGGGATACAACTTTCATGTTTTACGTTTTTCCAAATTCCAAACGGAGCAGGGCAAAAAATGCGGTCTAAACCGCGACTGCGGGACCTAGACGCGGACTGAGGCAATGCACTGGAAAAATACCGCGCCCGGACCGCGATCGTCCAGACCTGAAAAATTGTCCTTTTTCACGTAGGAGAAGGTATAATTGTTTGGGCCCGACCCTACTTGGTATATATATATATGGAATAACGGTATTTTGAGGACGGGGGGGGGGGATACTTTTGACACAGATTCGACCTAAGGAGACAGAGACGCAATAAGAGCAAGGCGGAGAATTCTTTTACGAGTTTTTCCTTCCTCTTACTATTTTTCATTGTTAGTATGACTTCTACTATTGTAGTTTTACATACTATTATGAATAGCTAATTTGTTATCTAGGGTTTTGATGGTACCTTTTGTAGGATAAATTCTTGTTATGCTTTTATATAGTTGAGTCGTTGGATTTCTCTACTTGTTCAACTACGTTTATATTGTGGTTGGTTGAAGAGATCTCAATTAGCTGTGTCTAGTTAGTATGTATTACTTGGGAGAGATTGCATAGTTAGATCGTTGTTGAACAACATCACTCCCGACGTATATGAGGGATCAATAACAAAGGGTTTAAAGGTGGGATTAGGGATAACGAAACCTTGGGTGTGATCTAAGTGAGCCGTACTTAATGCTAGCTAGCGTAATTCGGGAGAATATATCTAGTAAATTGTGGTAGTTACTCGGGAGAGAATTATAACACGCAGAGCGCTCATGGTCGTTAGAGAATACTTAGGCGAAATTATAGAAGACGTAGCGGGAAGAATTTCGACAATTGGGGAAATCATAACTCTAGACCTCCTTAATCTTTTCTCCAACCCGTGGTATCTTTAGTCTTAATTTATTATTTTAATTTGTTATTTAATTATATATAAGAATCTTAATATTTATAACATAGGAATTGTTAGAGCTTGTCTTCTTAGCAATATTGAAAAGATGTAGCTAAGCTTAGTTCTCTGTGAGATTCGACTCCGGACTTGTAAACCGGATTATATTTGCAACGACCGCTTAGTACTTTTTATAAGGCATAGTTGGGCGTGATCAAATATTGGTGCCGTTGTCGGGGGACTAACGGTGTAGCTGTAGGTGTACATATTTCTAGGTTGCAAGTTTGAACTTTTTTTTTTCCGTGTATTTGATTATTTATTTATTTTTAATTTTCTATTTTTGATCTGAGAGACATGGAATCTTGGAATTATAAGAGTTTTGATGTTGGTAATTCTACTTTTTATCCTCCTTATGCATTTAGTGGAGGAAACCACCCAGGACAAAATTATCAAAATATTTCCGAGAGCGAGTTATGTGCATCAACTCAATCTTATGTGTGGAATGTGTGTGATATGTGTGGTGGTCATTTTTATGGTTGTGCTTATATTTCTTATCTTCCCCCAACCCCTTACTATGATGGTTCTACTTTTTCTTATGCGGATAACAGGAACAAAGAACCGAGGGAAGCTGACCTAAAGGAGATCAAAGATATCTTAAAGTGTCATGTTGAACAATATGATGAGAAACCACGGAAGATACAAAGGCAAGAGACAACTATTCACAACTTGGAGGTTCAAGAGAATAAATTAATTGAACCTGGTAAAGCGCAACAAGTTGACATTGTGGATAGTAGCCAATATGAGTATGAATTGGCTGCAAAAATTGCCATTATACTGGAAGATTTAAAAAAATACGGAGATGAGCTAGAGGAAAAGGCCAAAGTAGAACACAACAAACAATCGAGCTAGATTTTGAGGATGCCGATGTCGTAGAAGAGATATTAGAGTCAACCAAGGATATTGAGAATACATATTTAGTTGACTCTAGTGTCATTAGTGTTGAGGATGTTGACAATCCCAATGTTTATGTAGTTGAGCGCATTGGTCCACACTCCAAGAACTTTTTCACATTGTGCTTGGATGATGATATTGAAATAGAGTCGTCCGAGCCACTTGAGGATTCGAGGAGTAAGTAACAATATTCCTACATTCTGAAATTCTTCGTGCCAGAAAGTCGGGAATACACATCTCATCCAAAGGCCAAGGAGTGCAGAATACTACATTATTTCCTTGGGCCAGTTAGATTCGTTCCACCGCCCCAAAAGCATAATCATAAGCTTGAAGCAAAACTTGGGTTCCAATTCATAAGTTCGAAGTGGAGGCAGAAAGTGATTCACATCGTGTCACGACGTTAAATCAAGCGCTTGTTGGGAGGCAACCCAGCTTTACTGCTTTCTTTTGTTTTTTATTATTATTATTATTATTATTATATTTTATTATATTATTTTTGTAGTGTCGATTTTTTATTTTCTAGGTGTTTAACAAAAGAATTAGACCCTTTGACTAAAGCATATTTTTAAGATGAATACGGGTTACTGATAATCAAGGTAATGGAGAAAAATGAATAATAGACAATATTGCAGAAATATAGAAAATCGAAGTTGATTGTATTCGAGAATCATATGCCTTTACAAGCTGTACTCCCCTCCCTTACATAGGAGATTCTTATAATGTATGACTCTTGCTATGGTTACTCATTAATGACTAATTATGACATTAATGAGGCATTACAAAGGGTAACAACAATTGGGGTTCGGTTACATAACGTTCGAGTAATCAATTGTGGGTCCTTGAATCTGCCCGTAGCTTTGTCTAGATTCATTCTGACCGTGCCTCTCTCCCATTTTGATCAATTTGAGTTTTATGTGGCTGATAAGTTCATGGGTTTACTGAACCGTGCCTCTTTGTACCGTACCTCTTCAAAGAATCACATCCAGCTGTCGCGTTTGCCTGTGTCCACGTGACTGGCTGAGTTGTCAAACGTTGGCTTACGTGTGAAAATCTTTTTTACCAATACAAATAGTCCCCCTACTTACCATATATTTAACAATTAATATTTGGTAAGTGGATATTCATTTATGGCGGGAATATTTTGCCGCCGCTTTTCCTTGAATCATTGTATCCTTCTCTGCACCATAGACGTCGTTTGTCACTTCCATTTAATGCTCATACCACATGTCCTTTTTGGATTGGTTCTGCATTTACTCGGCACCTTTTAGGGATTTTTGCGGCTGCACCCAGTCTCGAAGTGACATCTTCACTTATGACTTTTCATCATTATTTTCCTTTTTCTTCATGTTTGATGATTGTCTTCAAGTATAAATACATGTTTTCTTTTCTTTGCTTCCACGAAACACTTTTCTAACTTTGTCTTTTGTAAAGAACTTTCTTCTTCGCCTTTGTAGACATGTCTTCTTCAAACCAACCTCAAAGAGTAAGAGATCTTGAAATTTTAACGCCATCTTCTGCTCTGACTAGGAGTCGGAGGGGTGATAGACTTAGAAGTCTAGGATCCACTCCTTCGAGGGGATCCTCTTCTTCTCAGATAGTTCCTCCTCCTTCCACTAGATCTCCAGTTTCTCCGAGATTTAGGGTTTCTCGGTCTTTGTCTAGAAGTAGAGGCAAACGCCTTTGTGAGCCTAGAGTCGATGAAATTGTCCCTGTTGAGTTTGTTTTTGCTAGGGATAGTCAAGTTCTTGTAGATCAATCTTCTTCTCTTGATAGTGTCGAAAGATATCCAACCCTTATAACCGAGGGTCAGATTTACCTTGTTCGTAGGGAATGCTTTTGGAGGTCTGACTTTCCTGTCTATATTCTTAATAGTAACCAAAGAATAATNTGACCCAATTATAATTGAATTTTGCCATTTTTTCAATATCTGCTTAGGACAAGTTGGCCCGCTTGTATGGCGAGTTGTCGCATGTCTTAGGAGTTTAGCTTATTTAGCCTCCGTTCCTTTTACCTTCAACCATCTTATTCACCTATACTCTCCTACCTTATTTCGTAAAGGGGTTTTTACTCTAACTGCTAGAAGCAAAAGAGTGCTGGTAACCCCTGGAGATGATAAGGATAGGGGTTGGTACCTCCGGTATGTTGTTGTACCCACTATTGGTTTAGTGGGTGAAGAAAATATTCCTTTCCCTGAGAAGTGGAATCGCGCACCTGAGTATGCTTTAGCTCACATTTACTTTTTCTTGTTTTGACTTGAGATGTTTTATTAACACCGTGTCTGTTATTTCTTCTCTCAGCAATCATGAATACTGTTGAGAATGTCTCTGATATTCGTGATTGGGTAGAAAAATTGTTGTCTATTGCTCCTTCAGAAGAAAGATCTTGGAAGTACCTCGCTGGGAGGTATGGTTGGCAAGTAAAGACCCACGGTAAGTGAAGCTCTTGTTATTGCTTCTTTCCTTACTCGAGTCTCTTTTCTTTTGTCGTTTAACTTTTTTCCCTTTTTAATAGAGTTCTTTGCTCGTGGGGTGTCTGCTTCATCTATCTCGAAGATGTCCTTGGCTCAAGCCCAGGAAATTATTGTTGGTTCATCTTCCTCGAAGAGGAAGATTAGTGAGTCTCGTTCCGTAGAAGAAGAAGAAGAAGAAGAAGAAGAGGGTGCTTTAGTGCACAGGCCACGGAGAAGGCGGATGGTTTTAGATGATGAGCTTACAGCCTTAACCTTGCCTTCTGTGTCTGTGATTGAGCCCCCTGTCCTTGATGATGTTTCACATTCCCCTATTCATGAGGGTGTTGATCTTGCTCCTGACGACGTCCCTTTGGCTGCTGTCTTTCCTACTTCTTTGAGAGAAGTTGTTTCATATATTCCTTTGTCTATTTCAACTTCTGTTGTTGCTTAGACTGTAAATTCTTCAACTCTTCAACTCTATGTGCCTGCTTCTTTGCCCGTGGCTTCTCCAGCTCCTCAACCTTCCGTGCCTATTGTTGTTCCATCTCTGCCTGCTTCTATGCCTTCCGTTAGGGAAGTACGGTCTTCCAGCAGAGAGATGCGACAGGTGGTAATAGAGGTTCCAACTGAGGGGAATCTTTTCAAGAAAACGGGTGAAGTCGAAGTGTGGCTCAAGCCTTTGATAGGTCCCTCTGAGAAAGCAAAGCTAGCCAGCCACGGTGCTCTTACATGGGCCAATGAGGTCGTGCATACTTCTTTGAAGGTATGATGCAAGTTATCCTCTTTCACTCTCGTATATGAAATTTACCATATCTGACTGGTTTATTTCTTGTAGATTAACCTTATAGGCATGGAGCTTATGAAGAGGATTTCAAAAACGGACCAAGAGACAAGAGAGTTGCAGGCCAATGTTGATAATTGGAGAGCACAATATGATAGCTTAAGGATTGACATGGATGCTTTAGAAGAGGAAAAGAGTACCTTGAAGTAGCAGATGAGACTCATGGCAGCAGAATTGGCAGTGGAGAGGGCTTCTTGCAGTCAGGCTGATAAAGATAAGAGTGTTCTGGAGTCTTCGTTCGTGGAGCAGTTGTCCCGTGCCTCAGAGGAGATTAGAGAATTGAAGAACCTGTTGGGGCAGAAGGAGGAATACTTAGGCGAGCTCGTGCAATCACTCACTCGTACTCAAGAAGACCTTCGTAGGGCTTTATACAAAGCTCAAACTTTAGAGGAGTCGATTGTTCCATTAAGGTCCGCCCGTGAAGCTACGGAAGCGGAGAAGGACGGATTGAGATCTGAGCTTCAAGTATGGGCAAAGGATTATGAAGATTTGGAAGAGGTGGCTGCTGTCGATGTGAGCTGGGCGTATATGAATTCTCGCCTTGACACATTGATGGAAATGAATCAAGAGGGTTTTGACCTTAGTGCTGAAATAGCCAAAACTAAGGAAGCCATGGAGAAGGCTCAACAAGGTCATAACCTCTCTTCACCTGATGGTGAGATTCCAGCCGCTCATGCCTCTTCATCCCCAGTTGCTCCCGCTCCTTCTGCCACTGAAGTCAACCCCTCTCTTGAAAAGATTTAGTTGGTTTATCCCTTTTTTTTCTTTTTCTTTGTATCAATTGGTGGTTACCCCCAGTCCCATCGGGGGTAAATTTGGATTTCCTTTAAGTCCCCAAATGACAACTTAGGGGCACCACAATGTATATAAAAATTTTATACGGCTAAGTATAAGTTAATACTTAGTTTTAGCCGTTTTAATATATAAATGTTAGTTCGACTTTTGTTGAGTTTCTGTTTCACTCTTTAAGTCTTTTGCATGCTTTATTTTTCGAGGTTTTAGTTTTACCTTCGAGTTTTGCATGGGGAATGCTTTAGACTACTCGTACCTTTTTTGTAATAGGCACGGTGTCATATCAAATGTGTGCATTTTTGTAATAGGCATAGTTTATGGAAGAGGGCCCTTTATAATTGACATGAAGAAGACGTCTCAACTTCATGATAATGCAATAGAGTGATAGGAATTTTACACATGTTTAAGAATGTTTCCAAGGAAAGTTTTTTGTTTGAACTTCCATGACATTTTACATGTGTTTGGTTATCGTCTAAAACTCATGTTTGCAACTGTTTTTGTTTAACAGATTTGATATACTCTTGTATTTCGTAACTGTTTTTCATAGGTAACAGTTTTTCGATATTAATACAAGGAAACAACTGTTTTTTACTAGTAACAATTTTTATAAAGATTGGGGTTTTTACCCGCAACTGTTTTGGAAACAGTTTTCTAATAAGTACGAGGGAAATGTTTTCTTATTCGTAACTGTTTTTATTTGATAACAGTTTCTTGAACAAATACAAGGATTTAGATCTTTCATCCATAACTGTTTTATTCGAGAACAGTTTTTTGAATGAGTACATTGATGATGATCTTTTACCCCTAACTGTTTTTGTTACAACAACTTTGAATAAGTATAAAGATGTACATTTCTTTCTCGTGACTAATATTTTGCCGGTTTTTGATTTTTGCATTAGGCTGTGTATTTGGATGGCTCTTTTGATTTCTTTTAATTCTGCTCGTGTCACTTGTCTCGTTGGGTAGATGGGACTTCATGCTCGAGCTTTTGACTTTTTGATAGTCTTCTTTGCTTCGTCTTAGCCTTCCATACTGTATAGTCCCCCAAGTGTTTGAGCTTTGAAGAATGAAATCTCGAGCACTTGATTATTCCTTCCATGTGGTCCTTTTCCTGAAAAGCAAAAACATTCTGGACTCGAAGGTATAGTTTTTTTTAGATGATGACTGCTTAACCCTTTTAAAACGTCCATCAGAAAGTGTAACCCTAGACCGGGAATTGTGTTATTTCCTCGCGTCTTTGCAGGTCTAATATCATCATCTGGTGATGGGTTAGCTTTGTGCCTATCATCTAAAAAAATTAGTAAAATTTTTAAATGTTCAAAATAAAATAGAACGTGTGATACCTGACGATGGGTATTCTTTTGTTTTAGAAGTAATACTTCTTTAGATGGATGGCATTCCAGCATGTTGGTAGAACTCTGTCGTCCATAGCTTCCAACTCATAGGCGCCTTTCCCAGCTATGCCTCAGATTTTGTGAGGTACTTCCCAGTTTGGATTTAGCTTTCCTGCACCTGCTTCTTTCGTTGATTGAAAGACTTTTTTGAGGACAAAGTCCCCAATCTTAAAGTATCTGAGATGAGCTTTATGGTTGTAATAACACTCTATGATTTGCTTTTGAGCTTCCATCCGTATCAATGCTGCTTTTTTCCGTGGTTCGAGCAGGTCCAGGTTGGTCCTTAATTCATCATCATTTTCACCTTCCATAGATGGTGAGAACCTTATGCTTGGTTCTCCAATCTCCACAGGTATTAAGGCTTCTGAGCCATAAACAAGTGCGAACGGAGTTTCTCCCGTGGCTATCTTTGAAGTTGTTCTGTATGCCCATAGTACCGCTGGTAACTCATCAGGCCAATTTCCTTTGGCTTTATCCAGCCGCTTCTTTAGATTGTTGATGATGACCTTATTCGTTGACTCAGCTTGACCATTAGCCACGGGGTGGTACGGCGTTGAAGTGATCCGCTTGATTTGCCAACTTTCGAAGAATTCTGTGATTTGCGAGCCTATGAATTGTGGGCCATTATCACACACGATTTCCTTTGGTATTCCAAAGAGGCATATTATGTTTCACCATAAGAAGCTTTTTACTTCCTTTTCTCGCACTTGTTGGAACGCTTCTGCCTCTACCCATTTTGTAAAATAGTCGGTTAGTACGAGTAAAAACCGTACTTGTCCTTTAGCTGTGGGAAGAGGTCCCACTATGTCCATACCCCATTTCATGAAAGGCCATGGGGATATTATTGGATGTAATATTTCCGCTGGTCGATGCATGTTATTGGAAAACCTTTGGCATCTGTCACATTTAGATACGAAATTCTCGGTTTCTTCTTCCATCTTAGGCCAATAGTATCTGGCTCTGATTAGTGTTTTCACTAAGGATCTCTCCCCTGAGTGATTTCCATAGTGTCCTTCGTGGGCTTCTTTCATCACAAATTCCGTTTGGTTAGGTCCGAGGAATTTAGCGGGTCCACCGAACATCTTGCGATAAAGTGAGTTGCGAATAAGGCAGTATCGTGTCGCTTTGCCGCGAAGTGCTTGAGCTGCTTTCCTGTCTTTAGGTACGTTGCCATTCTGCAAAAAATTAAGAATTTTGTTTCTCCAGTCCCAGGTTAGGTTGTTGAAAGTTACCTCATTCCTGTCCTGGTCTATTATTGAATGAAATAGTTGAACGAAAATTGTATTGTCTTTGTTCGTTACTTCCGTGACTGCTGCGAGGTTAGCTAATGCATCTGCTTCTGCATTTTCCTCTCTAGGTATTTGCACTACCTTCCATGTTTTGAATTGTCTCACGAGCTCTCGTGCTTTTTCAAGATACTGTTGCATTCTAGTCTCTCGAGCGATGTAAGTCCCATGTATCTGATTTACTACCAGTTGGAAGTCGCTGTTGATCACAATTTGCTCGATTGAGAGCTCCCGTGCGAGTTCAAGCCCTGTAATAATAGCTTCGTACTCTGCTTCATTGTTAGTGATAGGATAACACTTTATAGCTTGTCGTGTCTTTTCACCCGTGGGTGATATCAAGACTATGCCTAAGCCGGCGCCTTTTATATTTGAAGAACCATCAGTGAACAAGGTCCATAGGCCTGGATTAACACCATTAAAGAGTGGTAACTCTTTTTCTACTTCAGATACAATGCTATTACTAAAGTCAGCAATATAATCAGCTAGTATTTGAGACTTAATTGCAATCCTAGGCTGATAGATTATTTCATGCTGACTTAATTCTATGGCCCACTTGGCTAATCTTCCTGACGATTCCTGTTTATGCAGAATATTTCTTAAAGGATACGAGGTCACAACGGTGATTGGGTGGCACTAAAAATAGGGTCGTAATTTTCTAGATGTCATTATTAAAGCTAAGGTTAAATTTTCCAGATGTGGATATCTAGTCCCAGCATCTAGCAAAGTTTTACTTACATAATAGACAAGTGATTGTTTACCTTTTTCTTCTCTTACCAATACTGCACTTACAACAATTTCTGAGACAGCCAGGTAGATGTACAATCTTTCCCCTTCTTTTGGCTTTCAAAGCAGTGGTGGTTTCGATAGATAAATCTTAAGGTTCTTGAGGGCTTGCTGACATTCTTCAGTCCCTTCGAACTGATTTTGTTTTTTGAGAACTGAGAAGAAATTAAAACTTTTTTCGGAAGATTTAGAAATAAACTTACCCAAAGCTGCTATTCTCCCTATCAGTCTTTGAACTTCCTTTTTATTTGTTAAAATATCAGGTATTTCCTCTATAGCTTTAATTTGAGCGGGATTTACCTCTATTCCTCTGTTTGACACAAGGAAACCCAAAAATTTACCTGATTGCACTCCAAAAGCGCATTTCTCTGGATTTAACTTCATATTATACCTGCGTAAAATATCAAAAGCAGTAGAGAGGTGCTGGAAATGGACTTGTGCTTGTGTTGATTTTACCAACATATCATCAATATAGACTTCCATCGTCTTTCAAAAATGTTCTTGGAACATTTTAGTCACTAACCTTTGATAGGTGGCTCCAGCGTTTTTTAAGCCAAAAGGCATAACTTTATAACAGTAAGTCCCCCTGTTTGTAATGAAGGAAGTTTTTTCCTCATCTGAGGGATTCATTTTAATCTGATTATAACCAGAATATGCATCTAAGAAGCTCAATAATTCATGACCTGCTGTGGCATCAATCATTTGATCTATATGTGGCAATGGGAATGAATCTTTGGGGCATGCTTTATTTAAGTCAGTATAATCTACGCATACTCTCCACTTGCCATTCTTTTTAGGTACTACCACGGTGTTTGCTAGCCAGTTAGGGTACGTTACCTCTCGTATCGAACCAATCTTCAAGAGTTTCTGTACCTCTTCGTCGATCACTTGGTTCTTGAATGGTCCTTGCTTTCTTTTCTTCTGCTTAACAGGTACGAAGGATAGATCTTCATTTAGTTTATGAGTCATCACTTCTGGTGGGATGCCTGTCATATCTGAGTGGGACCACGCAAAGCAGTCTGCGTTAGCCTTTAAATAATCAATTAACTTACCTCTTCAAGCGGGGCCTAGCCTCGTGCCTATATACACTTTCTGCCCAGGCTTTTGTTCAGATAATGGAACAGCTATGAGCTCCTCCAGAGTTATTTTGATGTGCTCATCTTCCTCCGGTTCACGAATGACGTCCGGTCTGGAATCTGTTTTACCTTCCGTGGTAACTTGATTTTCCTTCTCATAAGTATTTTCTTTCGTACATGTTTCAACAATAATACCTTCCGTACCTATTTGGGTAGTAATTCCCTCCATGATTGTTTGGGTTGTGTTACCTGCTTGGGAGATTCCCTTATCTCATAATTCTTCCACCTCTATTTTCTTGTTGTAGTGTACCACAGAGTTTATATTTCTTGTGGTCTGCTGATCTCCTTTGATTTGTTGAATCCCCCATTCAGAGGGAAATCTAATTACCTGACGCAACATGGAGGGTATCGCTTTCATGTCGTGGATCCATGGCCTTCCAATGATCACGTTATAAGCCATGTCAGTATCGATGACTTGGAACCTGGAACTTTTGATCACCCCCACATCATAAGTGCTAAGCTCAATTTCTCCTTTTGTTATAACCGTGGAGTTATANGCATTAATCCGCTGATATCTGCATCATCGAAGGTTATATCGTCTTCTCCACGAGCCCGTTTCCCATGTGTAATTGTGAACTTTGTGGTTGTTTTCCAAATCACTCTGATTACTTCTTCACCCCCGTGTATTACGTTAAACGGTTCATTTTGGAGAAGGAGGCTTTGGGGGCTCCTGCCTGTTTACCTTTATCACTAAACAATTATGTTAAATAGCCCTGTTTTAACAAATTTTCTACGTCACCTTGTAAAAATCTGCAATCCGTAGTTTTGTGCCCATGATCGTTGTGAAATTCACACCAGTGATTTGGGTTTCTTCTACTTGGATTTGACCGCATCTCTTTGGGCCACTTAACCTTGTCTCCCATGTTCCTCAATATTAAGACAAGTTCAGTAGTACTTACATTAAAGGTATGATCCCCAATTTGAGTACTACCTCTAGGCCGTTCATCTCGATCTTTTCTAGATCTAGACGAGGATGAGACTACGTCTCTTCCTTGTGGTCTATAGTCCGACCTAGTGTTTTCGAACCTGGGGCGGATATCGCGTCCCGAGGGTCCTAAGTAAGGATCGTACCTATTTTTACCTGATCTTCTATCTGATTCAGGACGTCTGGATCTGGAATGATCTTCATCTCTCGAATGAGCAATGATATCTTCTTATATTCTGAGTTTAGTACTGTACCTGTTATATACATCGTTCCATGTTGTAGTGGGGAATTCTCTTAGACTCTCCTTAAGTCGTCTCGTGGCTTCTGAGCTTTTATCGTTCAGGTTGCTTGCAAATGCCATGGCTGCCCAATTATCAGGCACCCTGGGTAACTGCATTCTTTCTCGTTGAAACCTGTATACAAACTCACGGAGTAGTTTCGTGTCTCATTGTTTTATTTTGAATATGTCTTCCATTCTCTTCTCAACTTCTTGTGCACCAGAGTGTGGTTTTATAAACGAATCTGAAAGCTCAGCAAAAGAGTCAATAGAATTTTCAGGGAGAAGAGAATACCAGGTTAGGGCCCCTTTGGTAAGTGTTTCCCCAATTTTTTTGACAAGGGCTGATTCAATTTCTTGTTTCGTTAAGTCGTTGCCTTTTAACCCATTAGTGAAAGAAGTCATATGGTCGTGTGGGTCAATTGTTCCATCATATTTCGGAACGTTAGGCATTTTAAACTTCTTGGGTATAGGCAAGGGTGACACACTTGGATTCCAAGGTTGTTGAGAATATCTATCAACATCGATGCCTTTGATGATAGGTGGTACTCCAGGAATTTGTTCGATGCGATCGTTCTTCTCTTTCATCTGTTTCTACATGGTTAGCAGTAAATTTTGTAATTCTGAGTTATTAGATATATCTGGTCTCGTTTCGAGAGATTCATTAGGAGTATCTCCTCTTCCTGAGTTTGCCAACCTAGATTGAGGATTTTCCATGGTGATGGTGTTGTTGAGGGGTGGCGTCGGCGGTGTAGGTAACACTGCCGGTAATCCTCTCACAAATTCTTGCAAAGTTTGGCTCACATACTCTACAATCATTTGCTTTACACGATCTTGTTCCACAGTTTGATCATTATCACCATTGTTCTTATTGGATCTTTCTAGGGATTGTTCCCTCGAACCACGTGGGGATCCTGAAGGCGATGGAACTGGGGTTCCACTCCTTTGCTAGTTGTTGTCGTTGGGGTTTGACATAATTCAGAGGATATCACTTGAAAAGTAAACAAAGATTATCAGATTCCCGGTAACGGAACCAATTTGTTTAACCAAAGAATTAGACCCTTTTACTAAAGCTTATTTTTAAGATGAATATGAGTTACTGATAATCAAGGTAATGGAGAAAAATGAATAATAGACAATATTGCAGAAATATAGAAAATCAAAGTTGATTGTATTCGAGAATTAGATGCCTTTACAAGTTGTATTCCCCTCCCTTATATAGGAGATTCTTATAACGTATGACTCTTGCTATGGTTAATCATTAATGACTAATTATGACATTAATGAGGTGTTACAAAGGATAACGGTAATTGGGGTTCGGTTACATAACGTTCGAGTAATCAATTGTGGGTCCTTGAATCTGTCTGTAGCTTTGTCTAGATTCATTTCTGACTGTGCCTCTCTCTCGTTTTGATCAAGTTGAGTGTTCCGTGGCTGATAAGTTTGTGGGTTTACTGAACCGTGCCTCTTTGTACCGTACCTCTTCAAAGAATCACATCCAGCTGTCGCATTTTCCTATGTCCACGTGACTGGCTGAGTTGTCAAAAGATGGCTTACGTGTGAAACTCTTTTTTACCAATACACTAGGAGTATGGAAAGAAAAACTATTGGAAGGATGCAACAACAAACCATTAGTTGGAGCTAAGTGTGAGGTTCCCGCACGAAGGACCAGGCCTGGGAGAAGTCTGAGTACCCCATGGGATGCTAGTGCTTCGGCCTTTGGCCTACCAGGGAGTTTCTTTTACCCTCTTGTATGTATGTGTGTGCATTGGGGACAATGTATAATTTTAAGAGCGGGGTGAGGAGATTGTCTGGGTGACTTTCTATGCTATTTTAGTTGTGTTAGTTTAATGGAATAAATTATTTTTTTTACAAAAATAAAAAATATTGGAGTTTTCCCGACGATGGATCTATTAGACAATTTTCTTGAGGGATTTAAGTCTAAAGAAAAAAAAACAAAAAGATTTTCTTTTGTTAGGTAGTGTAGCAATTCCCCCTTGGTTTTTCTTTGTGCCGCGGTTCTTTTCCAAGGGTTTTGTTTGAACCGTGTGTAGTTAGTTTTATTTTTTTTAGGAATATGAGCCATTGTGTTGTGTTTTGAAATGAAGCAATATCTCTTGACTTTGTTATGCCTTGAGAATAGTGAGTACTTTGGTTGTGACGCTTAGGCTCAGTTTTTGACTCTTGTATAAGTACCTTAAATTGTATGATTTTAAATTTGCTTAACTGCTTTGACTAGAGTTTCTTGATGAATCCAATCCTGAGTGAGTTAAGTGCCATGTGTGTGTGTTATTCTGTGCATTGCATTTGATGCCTAGAACTTGCCCTGTATGTTTGCAAAGTGAAATAGTAATTTTGTTCAGTCTTGGAAGTGATATAGGCGTTTCTTTGTTGAGTCAGATATGTATATTTTACCCGCCTAATTATTATATATCGTAGTTAACCCATTTGAGCCTGTAATCCTGTTTCTTTGGCAACCACATTACAAGCCTTACCCATTTTTTTGAATTAACCATTTATTTGAACTTTCTAACCTCTCATGAGCACTTGAAGTGTTATGAACTGTGTAAAAGTTAAAGTGTGGGGGTGTTTGGTTTGGCTTTTGGGTGAAACTAATAAAATAAGGAGAAAGGTGCATTGTTTTGAAAAAGTAAGAGCCACTTAAATAAATAAATAAAAAGAAAGAAAAGAAAAAAAAAGGTTGTATTGTTGTGGCAAAAAAAAATTCCTTGATAAGTGGTGATTCTTGATGTAATTGTACTTGTGCTTAAAGAAGTATGAGGTAAAATACATTGATGTGAAGGCGGAGTTTGGTTTGACATAAATATGGGGTTTGAATGTTAAAGTATATGTATTAAAGTGCTTAGGGANTTTCTATCTTGAGTTCCTAAGTGTTCTTAAATTTTATTGTGTGGAACTACTCTCTTTTGTTGTGTGAGGGCACTTGATTCATAAAGGAAAGGTAATGTCAGTGACCTCTATGTTAGAGTAAGTGGGTGAGTTGTGAATAATGCGTGGTACTTGTGAGTCAAATCTTGAGGTGAAGATGTTACGCTTTTGTGCTTAGTCTATTTTAAATATTCTTGGTGTGATGAGTTAGGAGAATTGTTTTAAAATGTCGTGTCTATATAAAGTGTAGTTTGATTGCTCGAGGACGAGCAATGGTTTAAGTGTGGGGTGTTGATGATAGGCTATAATTGCATATTTTAGTCGCTTATTACACTTTAATTTACTGCACTTTAATTGAGTTTGAGCTTTAATCGCTAGTGTTTTGTACTAATTGTGTGTTTTATGCCTCGTAGGAGTGATTTCGAGCTATATAGATGTTATGGAATGAATTCAAGTGATTTGGAGCTTTGAAATCTGAGTAAATTACTAAGGAATTAAGCCGGGATCGTGTTCAGGGGTCAAATTTGATAGTTAAGAACGAACAAAGAATCGAGTAGGCATATTGCGCACTGTCTAGTAAAATGGACATAACCTTTTGCTCCAAACTTCATTTGTTCTATATAATATATGGTTGGAAAGCTAACCCAAAGGGATACAACTTTTATGTTTTACGTTTTTCCAAATTCCAAACGGAACAGGGTGAAAAACGCGGTTGAAACCGCGACCACGGACCTGGACGGGGACTGAGGTAGTGTACTGGGAAAATACCGCGCCCGGACTGCGACTGCGATCGTCCAGACCTGAAAAATTGTCCTTTTTCGCGTAGGAGAAGGTATAATTGTTTGAGACCGACCCTACTTGGTATATATACATGGAAAAATGGTATTTTGAGGACGAGAGACATACTTTTGACACAGATTCGACCTAAGGAGGCAGAGAGACAAAAGGAGCCAGGCGGGGAATTCTTCTACGAGTTTTTCCTTCCTCTTCCTATTTTTCATTGTTGGTTATGACTTTTAGTATTGTAGTTTTACATACTATTATGAATAGCTAATTTGTTATCTAGGGCGTATATGAGGGATCAATAACGAAGGGTTTAAAGATGGGATTAGGGATAACGAAACCTTGGGTGCGATCTAAGTGAGCCGTACTTAATGCCAGCTAGCGTAACTCGGGAGAATATGTCTAGTAAATTGTGGTAGTTACTCGGGAGAGAATTACAACACGTAGAGCGCTCATGATCGGTAGAGAATAGTTAGGCGAAAGTATAGAAGACGTAGCGGGAAGGATTCCGATAATTGGGAAAATCATAACTCTAGGCCTCCTTAATCTTTTCTCCAACCCGTAGTATCTTTAGTGTTAATTTATTATTTTAATTTGTTAGTTAATTAGATATAAGAATCTTAATATTTATAACATAGGAATTGTTCGAGCTTCTCTTCTTAGCAATATTGAATAGATGTAGCTAAGTCTTAGTTCTCTGTGGAATTTGACTCCGGACTTGTAAACCGGATTATATTTGCAACGACCGCTTAATCCTTTTTATAAGGCATAGTTGAGCGTGATTATTTCTCTGGCTGTACAAATGAAATCTTCTCTGCCATTTCCAATTTAAAGAGATTGAGTATTCGTCAAACTTATTCAGAAAGACTAAAATGTGCTCTCAGGAACACCGACCACTTTGTTGATATGTCCATCTTATGGAAACTTGAAGCATCAAAATGTTTCTTCTATGTACACTATCGATGTTCCCTTAGGAGGTACGTTTTTCCAACATGCCTTAAGAGGTTGACTTTGTTATTTGCCTTGGGAAGAATTGTCAAGTCTTGTCGTATTGCCAAATCTTGAAGTGGTCAAGCTTAAAAATTGTAAAGGCGATGATCAGGTATGGAGTTTAAAAGATGATGAGGAGTTTGCTAGGCTAACGTTGTTGCTAATTGGTAAGACAAAATTAAAACGTTGGGAGGCTAGCAGTGATTGCTTCCCTATGCTACAAAGCCTAGTCCTCAAGGATTGCACTGAACTGGAAAATATTCCAGAGGATTTTGTAAATAGTTGTTCGTTGGAGTCAGTTGAGTGTATAGATTGCAGCACTTCTGCTGATGATTCTGCAAGAAGCATTGCACAAGAGAAACAAGAGATGGAAGGAAATGATAGCCTCAAGGTCCACGTCAATAAAACTCGCAGTAAGTGTTTTGAAGAACAATGGGATGATACAAAATATGTTCTTGTCTTGGAAAATTAAAGTAGTTCTTTTTGTGTTGTTATCATTCATTGTGCGTTTGGAATAAAGACATATGCAGGACACATCTCATCCATTTCAGATTTAGTATTTTGTAATAAGCTTTGCAGAATGATAACTGTGACTGCACTCTAATATTGCTGCGGATGAGCACTACAAATTGATTAATTATGTAAATGTATTTCAGGGATGTGACACTCAGTACTACTGGATGATAGTTGATACCCCTTGTATTCATTTCATTTCTCTTAAGGCTTAATTAGTACATACTTTACTCCTCCAAATTGTACAGAAATTCCCTTTCACACAGTACTTATTCTTTTTGGTCATCCTTTTACACATCTTAATTGGCAAGATCCTTTTACTGGTGCATTTGCTTATGTATTTTGGTACTTCTTAGAACGAAGTTCTGCTGGTATTTATGGCTTTTGCTACTGTTCTTAATCAGGTTTGCCAGTGTCATGTGCAGTTATGGTTTGAAGTTATTTTTCTGCTGAAGGTGTGAAGTCCTTAAGCTGATGGGTTGCAACTAAAGACGTAGTTTTGATCGTTGCAGACCTTTTCTTCTGGCTGCTGAAGTGTATAGTTTGAAGCTGAGAGATTATCTTCACTTTGGTGATCTCTCTCCTTTGATGGTTGAAGAGTTGAAGAGAGAGATTAGAAATGCAGTCAATGAAGAAAATGTGATACTAGAAGTCATGGAGTGTCAAAACTACGTAGTAAAAGAAGGCCACATGAATGGGCCCTACTAAAGTGTGTAAAGGTGCAATAATTGCTAAAAATTGCACGGGGCGCCCTATTTAGGCGCCCCTCTTTAACTTGTACCCGCTTTGTTTTTATGTTTACACCGGTACCTGTTTTTTTGTTAAAAGCCTTTCGAAAAGACAATATTACCTTTTTACAAGTAGTCAAGCTTCCTCTACTTCCATTCATATACTGTATACTCACAAATACTCTCTTTCTCTCTCTCTCCCGTTCTTCACTTACGATCGTCATTGTGCTTTGATATTCATCGCTTCAACTGTTTGTTCTCCAACAATATTACATATAATCACAGGTACATTACAGTGCCTTTACGTTCTGTGTATTGTTATTTTTATCTTTTTTTTTTTGTGATACTCATGTTTTATAGG
>ML435878.1:0-10297 GCA_005239525.1 Nicotiana knightiana | reverse complement strand
TGGAATTCCACCAGTCGTGCCTGTATTATCGCCTGCCATGGTCCAGGCCGGACGCCTTGGTACGGAGCTGGTACCGGATCTCATGATATTTTTTGGGACATCAAATACGACACAAGGAACCATAACCAACGCTTGGAAATGATCAAGTTACATTTTTTGGAAATTTGTGGCAATTAAATTGGAATTCCGTTAGTCGTGTCTGTATTATCGCCATCCGTGGTCCAGGCCGGACGTCTTGGCGTGGAGCCGATACTGGATTGCATGATATTTTTCCGGGATATCAAATACAACCCAAGTAACCATAACCAACTCTTCGAAATGGTCAAATTACATTTTTTGACATTTTATGGCAATTAATTTGGAATTCCGTTAGTCGTGTCTTTATTATCAACTGCCATGGTCCAGGCCGGACGCCGAGGCGTAGCCGGTACCGAATCGCATGATATTAATCCGAGACATCAAATATCACTCAAGGAACCATAACCAACGCTTCAAAATGATCAAGTTACCTTTTTGTGCATTTTATGGCAATTAAACTTGAATTCCGCCAGTCATGCATGTATTATCGCCTGCCATGGTCCAGGTCGGACTCCTCGGTACGGAGCCGGTACCAAATCTCATGATATTTGTCTGAGACATCAAATACGACACCAGGAACCATAACCAACGCTTCGAAATGATCAATTTACATTTTTTGTCATTTTATGGCAATTAAACTGGAATTCCGCCAGTCGTGCCTGTATTATCGCCTGCCATGGTCCAGGCCGGACGCCTTGGTACGGAGCCGTTACCGGATCGCATGATATTTTTCTGGGACATCAAATACGACCCAAGGAACCATAACCAACGCTTCGAAATGATCAAGTTACATTGTTTGGCATTTTATGGCAATTAAACTGGAATTCTGCCAGTCGTGCATGTATTATCGCCTGCCATGGTCCAGTCCGGACGCCTTGGTATGAAGCCGGTACCGGATCGCATGATATTTGTCCGGGACATCAAATACGACCCAAAGAACCATAACCAACGCTTCTAAATGATCAAGTTACATTTTTTGGCAATTCATAGCAATTAAACTTGAATTCCGCCAATCGTGCATGTATTATCGCATGCCATGGTCCAGGGCGGACGCCTTGGTATGGAGCTGGTACCGGATTGCATGATATTTCTTCGGGACATCAAATACGACCCAAGAAACCATAATCAACGCTTGGAAATGATCAAGTTACATTTCTTGGCATTTTATGGCAATTAAATTGGAATTGCTCTAGTTGTGCCTGTATTATCGCCTGCCATGGTCCAGGCCGGATGCCTTGGTACAACGCCGATACCGGATCGCATGATATTTGTCCGGGACATCAAATACAACACAAGGAACAATAACCAGCGCTTAGAAATAATCAAGTTACATTTTCATGCATTTTATGGCAATTAAACTGGAATTCCGCCAGTCGTGCCTGTATTATCACTTGCCATGGTCCAGGCCAGATGCCTTGGTACGGTGCCGGTATGAATCGTATGATATTTGTCCAGGATATCAAATATGACCCAAGGAACCATAACCAATGCTTCGAAATGATCAAGTTACATTTTTTGGCATTTTATAGCAATTAAATTGGAATTCCGACAGTCATGCCAGTATTATCGCCAGCCATGGTCCAGGCGGGACGCCTTGTTACAAAGCCGATACCGGGTCGCATGATATTTGTCCGGGATATGAAAATTGACCCAAGGAACCATAACCAACGCTTCGAAATAATCAAATTACAATTTTTGGCATTGTATGGCAATTAAATTGGAATTCCGCCAGTCTTGCATATATTATCGCCTGCCATGGTCCAGGCCGAACGCCTTGGTACCAAGCCAGTATCGGATCACATGATATTTGACCGGGACATCAAATATGACCCAAGAAACCATAACCAACGCTTCAAAATGATCAAGTTACATTTTTTGGAATTTTATGGCAATTAAACTGGAATTCCGCCAGTCGTGCCGTTATGATAGCCTGCCATGGTCTAGGTCGGACGCCTTGCTACGGAGCCGGTACCGGATAGCATGCTATTTGTCTGGGACATCAAATACGACCCCAGTAACCATAACCAACGCTTTGAAATGATCAAGTTACATTTTTTTGGCATTTTATGGAAATTAAACTAGAATTTCATCAGTCGTGCCTGTATTATCGCCTGCCATGGTCCAGGCCGGACGCCTTGGTACAGAGCCGGTACCGGGTTGCATGATATTTGACCGGGACATCAAATATCGTCCAAGAAACCATAACCAACGCTTCGAAATGATCAAGTTACATGTTTTGGCATTTTATGGCAATTAAACTGGAATTCCGCCAGTCGTGCCTGTATTATAGCCTGCCATGGTCTAGGCCGGATGCCTTGGTAGAGAGTCGGTATTGGATAGCATGGTATTTGTCCGGGACATCAACTACGACCCAAGTAACCATAACCAACTCTTCGAAATGATCAAGTTACATTGTTTTGGCATTTTATGGCAATTAAACTAGAATTTCATCAGTCATGCCTGTATTATCGCCTGCCATGGTCCAGGCCGGACGCCTTGGTACCGAGCCGGTACCGGGTCGCATGATATTTGACCAGGACATCAAATACGACACAAGTAACCATAACCAACGCTTCGAAATGATCAAGTTACATTTTTTGGCAATTTATGGCAATTAAACTGGAATTATGCCAGACGTGCCTGTATTATAGCCTGCCATGGTCTAGGATGGACGCCTTGTTATGGAGCCGATACCGGATCCCAAGATATTTTTCCAGGACAACAAATACAACCCAAGGAACCATAACCAACTCTTCCAAATGGTTAAGTTATATTTTTTGGCATTTTATGGCAATTAAACTAGAATCTCGTCAGTCGTGCCTGTATTATCGCCTGCCATGGTCCAGGCCGGACGCCGTGGTTCGTAACCGGTACCGAATCACATGATATTTGTTCGGGACATCAAATATGACCCAAGGAACCACAACAAACGCTTCAAAATGATCAAGTTACTTTTTTGGGCATTTTATGGCAATTAAACTTGAATTCCGCCAGTCATGCATGATGTATTATCGCCTGCCATGGTCCAGGTCGGACTCCTCGGTACGGAGCCGGTACCAAATCTCATGATATTTGTCTGAGACATCTAATACGACACAAGGAACCATAACCAATGCTTCGAAATGATCAATTTACATTTTTTGTCATTTTACGGCAATTAAACTGGAATTCCGCCAGTCGTGCCTGTATTATCGCCTGCCATGGTCCAGACCGGACGCCTTGGTACGGAGCCGTTACCGGATCGCATGATATTTTTCTGGGACATCAAATACGACCCCAAGGAACCATAACTAACGCTTCGAAATGATCAAGTTACATTGTTTGGCATTTTATGGCAATTAAAATGGAATTCTGCCAGTCGTGCATGTATTATCGCCTGCCATGGTCCAGTCCGGACGCCTTGGTACGGAGCCGGTACCGGATCGCATGATATTTGTCCGGGACATCAAATACGACCCAAAGAACCATAACCAACGCTTCTAAATGATCAAGTTACATTTTTTGGCAATTCACAGCAATTAAACTTGAATTCCGCCAATTGTGCATGTATTATCGCATGCCATGGTCCAGGGNACCAGCGCTTAGAAATAATCAAGTTACATTTTCTGGCATTTTATGGCAATTAAACTGGAATTCCGCCAGTCGTGCCTGTATTATCACTTGCCATGGTCCAGGCCAGATGCCTTGGTACGGTGCCAGTATGAATCGCGTGATATTTGTCCAGGATATCAAATATGACCCAAGGAACCATAACCAACGCTTCGAAATGATCAAGTTACATTTTTTGGCATTTTATAGCAATTAAATTGGAATTCCGACAGTCATGCCAGTATTATCGCCTGCCATGGTCCAGGCCGGACGCCTTGTTACAAAGCCGATACCGGGTCGCATGATATTTTTCCGGGATATGAAATATGACCCAAGGAACCATAACCAACGCTTCGAAATGATCAAGTTACATTTTTTTGGCATTTTATGGCAATTAAACTGGAATTCCGCCAGTCTTGCATGTATTATCGCCTGCCATGGTCCAGGCCGAACACCTTGGTACCAAGCCAGTACCGGATCACATGATATATTTGACCGGGACATCAAATATGACCCAAGAAACCATAACCAACGCTTCAAAATGATCAAGTTACATTTTTTTGAATTTTATGGCAATTAAACTGGAATTTCGCTAATCGTGCCGTTATGATAGCCTGCCATGGTCTAGGTCGGACGCCTTGCTACGGAGCCGGTACTGGATAACATGCTATTTTTCCGGGACATCAAATACGACCCTAGTAACCATAACCAACGTTTTGAACTGATCAAGTTACATTTTTTTGGCATTTTATGGAAATTAAACTAGAATTTCATCAGTCGTGCCTGTATTATCGCCTGCCATGGTCCAGGCCGGACGCCTTGGTATGGAGCCGGTACCGGGTTGCATGATATTTTAGCTGGACATCAAATATGACCCAAGAAACCATAACCAACGCTTCGAAATGATCAAGTTACATTTTTTGGCATTTTATGGCAATTAAACTGGAATTCCGCCAGTCGTGCCTGTATTATAGCCTGCCATGGTCTAGGCCGGACGCCTTGGTAGAGAGCCGGTACTGGACAGCATGGTATTTGTCCGGGACATCAAATACGACCCAAGTAACCATAACCAACTCTTCGAAATGATCAAGTTACATTTTTTTGGCATTTTATGGCAATTAAACTAGAATTTCATCAGTCGTGCCTGTATTATCGCCTGCCATGGTCCAGGCCGGACGCCTTGATACCGAGACGGTACCGGGTCGCATGATATTTGACCAGGACATCAAATACGACACAAGGAACCATAACCAACGCTTTGAAATGATCAAGTTACATTTTTTGGAATTTTATGGCAATTAAACTGGAATTATGCCAGTCGTGCCTGTATTATAGCCTGCCATGGTCTAGGATGGACGCCTTGGTATGGAGCCGATACCGGATCGCAAGATATTTTTCCAGGACAACAAATACAACCCAAGGAACCAAAACCAACTCTTCGAATTGGTTAAGTTACATTTTTTGGCATTTTATGGCAATTAAACTAGAATTTCGTAAGTCGTGCCTGTATTATCGCCTGCCATGGTCCAGGCCGGACGCCGTGGTTCGTAGCCGGTACCGAATCGCATGATATTTGTCCGGGATATCAAATATGACCCAAGGAACCATAACCAACGCTTCGAAATGATCAAGTTACTTTTTTTGGCATTTTATGGCAATTAAACTGGAATTCCGCCAGTCGTGCCTCTATTATCGCCTGCCATGGTCCAGTCCAAACGCCTTGGTACCGAGCCGGTACCGGATTGCATGATATTTCACCGGGACATAAAATACGACCCAAGGAACCGTAACCAACGCTTGGAAATGATCAAATTACATTTTTTGGCATTTTATGGCAATTAAATTGGAATTTTGCCAGTCGTGCCTCTATTAACGCCTTCGACGGTCCAGGCCGGATGCCTTGGTATGGAGCCGATACCGAATCGCATGATATTTGTCCGGGACATCAAATACAACACAAGTAACCAGAACCAACGCTTCGAAATGATCAAGTTACATTTTTTTGCATTTTATGGAAATTAAACTGGAATTTCGCCAGTCGTGCCTATATTATTACCTGCCATGGTCCAAGCCGGACACCTTGGTACGGAGTCGGTACCGGACCACATGATATTTGTCTGAGACATCAAATACAACCCAAGAAACCATAAGCAACTCTTCGAAACGATCAAGTTACATTTTTTGGAATTTTATGGCAATTAAACTGGAATTCCGCCAAGTCGTGCCTGTATTGTCGCCTGCCATGGTCCAGGCCGGACGCCTTGGTACGTGGCCGGTACTGAGTCGCCTGATATTTGTCCGGGACATCAAATACGACCCGAGGAACCATAACCAATGCTTCAAAATGATCAAGTTACATTTTTTGGAATTTTATGGCAGTTAAACTGGATTTTTGCCAGCCGTACCTGTATTATCGCCTGCCATAATCCATGCCGGACGCCTTGGTACGAAGCCGGTACTGGATAGCATGATATTTCTTCGGGACATAAAATACGACACAAGGAACCATAAACAACGCTTCGAAATGATCAAGTTACATTTTTTGGAATTTTATGGCAGTTAAACTGGATTTTTGCCAGCCGTACCTGTATTATCGCCTGCCATAGTCCAGACTGGACGCCTTGGTACGGAGCCCGTACCGGATAGCATGATATTTGTCCGGGACATCAAATACGACCCAAGGAACCATAACGAACTCTTTGAAATGGTCAAGTTACATTTTTTGGCATTTTATGGCAATTAAACAGGAATTCTGCCAGTCGTGCTTGTATTAGCGCCTCCCATGGTCCAGGCCGGATGCCTTGGTACGGAGACGATACCGGATTGCATGATATTTGTTGTGGACATCAAATACGACCCAAGGAACCATAACCAACACTTCGAAATTATCAAGTTACATTTTTTGTCATTTTATGGCAATTAAACTGGAATTCCGTTAGTCGTGCCTCTGTTATCACCTACCATGGTCCAGGGAGGACGCCTTGGTAATGAATCGGTACCGGATCCGATGATATTTCTCCAGGACATCAAATACGACCCACAGAACCATAACCAATTCTTTGAAAGGATCAAGTTACATTTTTTTGGCATTTTATTGCAATTAAACTAGAATTCTGACAGTCGTGCCTGTATTATCGCCTGCCATGGTCCAGGCCGGACGCCTTGGTACGGAGCCAGTACCGGGTCGCACGACATTGTCCGTGATATGAAATATGACCCAAGGAACCATAAGCAACGCTTCGAAATTATCAAGTTACATGTTTTGACATTTTTTGGCAGTTAAACTTGAAATCCGCTAGTCATGCTTGTATTATCGCCTGCCATGGTCCAGGTCGGATCCTTGGTACGGAGCCGGTACCAAATCTCATGATATTTGTCCGAGACATCAAATATGACACAAGGAACCATAACCAACGCTTCGAAATGATTAGTTTACATTTTTTGGCATTTTATGGCAATTAAACTGGAATTCCGCCAGTCGTGCATGTATTATCGTCTACAATAGTCCAGTCCGGACGCCTTGGTACGGAGCCGATACTGGATCGCATGAAATTTGTCCGCGACATCAAATACGACCCGAAGAACGAAATCCAACGCTTCTAAATGATCAAGTTACTTTTTTTGTAATTTTAAAGCAATTAAACTAGAATTCAGCCAATCGTGCATGTATTATCACCTGCCATGCTCCAGGCCGGATGCCTTGCTACGGAGCCAGTACCGGATCGCATGATATTTCTCAGAGAAATCAAATATGACCTAAGGAACCATAACAAACACTTTAAAATGATCAAGTTAAATTTTTGGCATTTTATGGCAATTAAATTGGAATTCCGCCAGTTGTGCCTGTATTACCGCCTACCATGGTCCAGGTCGGACGCCTCGGTACGGAGCCGGTACTGGATAGCATGATATTTCTCCGGGACATAAAATACGACACAAGGAACCATAACCAACGCTTTGAAATGATCAAGTTACATTTTTTTGCATTTTATTGTAATTAAACTTGAATTCCGCCATTCGTGCCTGTATTATCGCCTACCATAGTCCAGACTGGACGCCTTGGTACGGAGCCGGTACCGGATAGCATGATATTTGTCCGGGACATCAAATACGACCCAAGGAACCATAACGAACTCTTCGAAATGGTCAAGTTACATTTTTTGGCATTTTATGGCAATTAAACAGGAACTCTGCTAGTCGTTCTTGTATTAGCGCCTCCCATGGTCCAGGCCAGATGCCTTAGTACGGAGACGATACCGGATTGCATGATATTTTTCGTGGACATCAAATACGATCCAAGGAACCATAACCAACACTTCGAAATGATCAAGTTACATTTTTTGTCATTTTATGGCAATTAAGCTGGAATTCCGTTAGTCGTGCCTCTGTTATCACCTGCCATGGTCCAGGGAGGACGCCTTGGTACAGAGTCGATACCGAATCGCATGATATTTCTCCAGGACATCAAATACGACCCACAAAACCATAACCAATTCTCTAAAAGGATCAAGTTACATTTTTTGGCATTTTATTGCAATTAAACTAGAATTCTGACAGTCGTGCCTGTATTATCGCCTGCCATGGTCCAGGCCGGACGCCTTGGTACGGAGCCAGTACCGGGTCGCACGACATTGTCCGTGATATGAAATATGACCCAAGGAACCATAAGCAACGCTTCCAAATGATCAAGTTACATTTTTTGACATTTTTCGGCAGTTAAACTTGAAATCCGCTAGTCATGCTTGTATTATCGCCTGCCATGGTCCAGGTCGGATCCTTGGTACGGAGCCGGTACTGGATCTCATGATATTTGTCCGGGACATCAAATACAACCCAAAGAATGATATCCAACGCTTCTAAATGATCAAGTTACTTTTTTTGGAATTTTAAAGCAATTAAACTTGAATTCAGCCAATCGTGCATGTATTATCACCTGCCATGCTCCAGGCCGGATGCCTTGCTACGGAGCCGGTACCGGATCGCATGATTTTATCCAGGATATCAAATACGACCCAAGGAACCATAACCAACGCTTCAAAATGATCAAATTACATTTTTTGGCATTTTATGGCAATTAAACTGGAATTCAGCCAGTCGTGCCTGTATTATCGCCATCCATGGTCCATGCCGGACACCTTGGTATGGATATGGTACCGGATCTCATGATATTTTTCTGGGACATCAAATACAATCCAAGAAACCATAACAAACTCTTCGAAAGGATTTTTTGGCATTTTATGGCAATTAAACTAGAATTCCGCCAAGTCCTGCCAACATTATCGCCTTCCATGATCCAGACCGGACGCCTTGGTACGTAGCCGGTACCGAATCGCATGATATTTTTCCGGGACATCAAATACAATCCAAGGATTCATAACCAATGCTTTGAAATGATGAAGTTACATTTATTGGAATTTTATTGAAATTAAACTGGAATTCCGCTAGTCGTGCTTGTATTATCGCCTGCCATAGTCCAGGCCGGACGCCTTGGTACGGAGCCGGTACCGGATCACATGATATTTCTCCGGGACATCAAATATGACTCAAGGAACCATAACCAACGCTTCAAAATGATCAATATTTTGGAATTTTATGGCAATTAAACTGGAATTTCGCCAGTCGTGCATGTATTATCGCCTGCCATGGTCCAGGCCGGACGCATTGGTATGGAGCCGGTTCCGGATCGCATGATATTTGTCCAGACATCAAATACGACCCAAGGAACCTTAACCAATGCTTCGAAATGATCAAGTTACATGTTTTGGAATTTTATGGCAATTAAACTGGAATTTTGCTAGTCGTGCCTATATTATCGCCTGCCAGGGTCCAGGCCGGACAAGTTGGTACGGAGCCAGTACCAGATCGCAATATATTTGTTTGGGACATCAAATATGACCCAAGGAACCATAACCAAAGCTTCTAAATGATCAAGTTACACTTTATGGCAATTAAACTGGAATTCCGCTAGTCGTGCTTATATTATCGCCATCCATGGTCTAGGCAAGACACCTTGGTATGGAGCCGATATCGGATCGCATGATATTTGTCCGGGACATCAAATACGACCCAAGTAACCATAACCAACTCTTCGAAATGATCAAGTTACATTTTTTGGCATTTCATGGCAATTAAACTGGAATTCCGCCAGTCATGCCTGTATTATCGCTTGCCGTGGTCCAGGCCAGATGCCTTGGTATGGAACCGGTACCGGATTGCATGATATTTCTCCAGGACATCAAATACGACCCAAGGAACCATAACCAACACTTTGAAATGATCAAATTACATTTTTTGGCATTTTATGGCAATTAAACTGGAATTCCAACAATCATGCCTGTATTTTCGCCTGCCATGGTCCAGGCCGGACGCCTTGGTACAGAGCCGGTACCGGATCGCGAGATATTTTTCTGGGACATCAAATACAACACAAGAAACCATAAATAACGCTTCGAAATGATCAAATTACATTTTTTGGCATTTTATGGCAATTAAGCTAGAATTCTGCTAGTCGTGCTTGTGTTATCACCTACCATGGTCCAGGCCGGACGTTTTGGTATGAAGCTGGTATCGGATCACATGATATTTGATCGGGACATCAAATACGACCCAAGGAACCATAACCAATGCATCG
>MDKJ01124014.1:0-10943 GCA_005239525.1 Nicotiana knightiana | reverse complement strand
ATAATGAAGAAATATGAGATATTACATTCTTTGGAGCATTGGCTCAAATTGTTAAACGAATAAACTATGAAATGAAAGTGAAAGAAAGAGAAAGAGCTATTGAAATAAACCATTGCCGGGTCCTTGTTGTATAGTTCCCTTGCCGGGATTTAATTTTTTAATTGATGTACCCTTGCCGGGATTTAATTGTTTAATTGATGTTCCCTTGTCGGGGTTTCTATTTTTATTCTGTTTACTCCCTTGTCCTTGCTTGTGATTGTTGTTTGGGTTAGGAAGAGTGTTAAAGCACGAAGGGCGATGCCGTGCCATGTTTTATGTTATTATGCATGAGGGGACATTCCGTGCCATATTTTATATTATTATGCACGAGGGGACATTTCGTGCCATGTTTTATATTGATTATGCACGACGGGACATTTCGTGCCATGTTTTATATTGATTATGCAGGAGGAGACATTCTGTTCCATGTTTTATATTATTATGCACGAGGGGACATTCTGTGTCATGTTTATATTGATTATGCACGAGGGTACATTTCGTGCCATGATTTATATTATTATGCACAAGGGGACATGCCATGCCGCATGTTTCATTGTTTAATCTATTTTTTCATTTCCCATTATTATTTTTAGATATTTTAGATTGTTGTTTTTCATTTCTGTCATTTCAGTATTTGCTATCTCTTACCCCCAGCATGTTCTCCCCGTAATTGTATTCTTTTTTAGTTTCTGCTATACTATTGAACTGCACAGGTACACTTTATTTTTGTGCCTAAGCCTCGTTAGTACATCGCCGGCGTTAGGGTCGGCACTTACTCAGTACATGGGGTCGGTTGTACTGATGCTACACCTGCACTTCTTTATGTTGTGCAGATTACGCAGATGGACCCGGAGGACATCATTAGTGGGAGTATCTTCCAGCTTATCCTAGAGGCTTCAAGGTATACTCGCTGGCGTTCATTGGCCTCGGCGTCACTTCCATCCCTTTGTCTTCACTTCTGTCTTATTTTTCCTCTAGTTTCAAAGACAGTCATGTATTTCCTTTCAGACTTTGTATTTAGCACTCTTATAGGCAGTTCGTGAGTTTGTGACTCCAGGTTTTGGGAAAATTATGCGTCGATGTATTATGTTGTCTCTACTTAGTTTGAAAACCATATTTATTTATTTCCGCTGTTAAGTTGTGAACCGTTTAGTTTATCCTGTTAAATCGATGTTAATATGCCAGTTTATCTATACACGTTGTCTTGTCTAGCGGGTTCAATGTTAGATGCCATCACGGCCCGATGGTGGGGTTTCAGGGCGTGACAAGTTGGTATCAGAGCACTAGGTTACTTAGGTCTCACAACTCACGGACAACTTGGTAGAGTCTAAGGGATCGGTACGGAGATGTCTGCATTTATCCACCAGAGGCTGCGAAGTTAGGATGACTCCATATTTCTTTTCTTCTCTGTCGTGCACTGTCAATTCTGAGTACTGATCGAGTTTTTATTCTATTCTCTCGTGGATGGCGAGGACGCGTGCTTCCCTTGGTTCTGCCCAGCAGCCTGACACTCCTGCTACAGCTCCTACTCGGGTTCGAGGTTGAGGACGAGGCCGTTCTAGAGACCGAGGCCGGGGCCGGGCTCAGCCTAGAGAACCAGCCCTAGTGGAGGACCCTCAGGTCTAGTCTGACGAGGAGGTCCCAGTTCCGTCAGTCCCAGTTGGACTAGCTCAGGTCACATAGGGGTTCATAGCTACCTAGTGCTTCAGGGCGCCCTTGTCCGTCGAGTCGGACTCATAGAGAGTGTAGCACAGGAGGGTCTTCTTATGCCCAGACTCCTGTCGCCTGCGTGTTAGAGCAGCTAGCTCCATAATTTCAGACTCCGGCACCTCAGCCAGCCGAAGTAGCCCAGTCGGGTATTGCAGCACCGGTAGCAGAGGGAGCAGCTATGTCAGCAGATGCTTTATGGAGACTGGACAGGTTCACCAAGTTATCCACTACTACTTTTACTAGTTCACCATTAGAGGACCCCCAGGATTATTTGGACAGCTGCCATGAGGTTCTTCAGAATATGTGCATAGTGGAGTCCAACGGGGTCGACTTCGCTACCTTTCGGTTATCTGGCGCAGCCAAGAGTTGGTGGAGAGACTATTGCTTAGCCAGACCAGCTGGATCTACACCTTTGACTTGGACTCGGTTCTCAAAGGTATTTCTGGGGAAGTTCCTTCCCATTACTGACCTTCGGAGGCAGTTTGAGCGTCTTCATCAGGGATCTATGTCAGTCACTCAGTACAAGACCAGGTTCATCACTCTAGCCCGGCATGCTCTTATGATACTACCCATTGATCGGGAGAGGGTTCGAAGGTTCATCGAGGGATTGGTCTAGTCTATCAGACTTCAGATGGCCAGAGAGTCAGGTATAGATATATCATTCCAGGATGCGGCCAATGTGGCCAGGAGGATTGAGATGATTTTGTCACAGGGAGGTGGTCAGGGGGCTGACAAGAGGCCCCGTCATTTCGGTTGTTTCAATGGAGCCTCATCTGGGGGCAGAGATTCTTCAGGCAGAGGTCATCCTCCCAGACCATTTCAGTCAGCTCTACAGGTTTCCCATTGTACTTCAGGTGGTCGTGGTTCTCAGACGCACTATTCCAATCAGCAGCCTTATAGTGCGCCACCAGCACCTATCGGTGCACCGCCGCTCCAAAGTTTCCAGGGTGGTTATCAGGGTTCACAGGGCCAGTTCCAGAGTCAGCAGTCACATCAGCAGAATCATTGTTATACTTGCGGTGGTTTGGGGCACATTTTCAAGTTTTGTCCCTGAGGTTCTGGTGGGTCTGAGCATCAGGTTTATCGTTCCATGGTACAAGCACCAGGTGTTCCACAGCCTGCCCATCCAGCTAGAGGTGGGGGTAGAGGTTCTAGAGGTGGAGGTAGAGGCCATAGAGGTGGATCTCAGTCTGCCAGAGGTGGAGGCCAGCAAGCAGCCTGCCGTCCTAGAAATGTGGTTCAGGGTGGTGGGCCCCAGCCCTGATGTTATGCTCTTCCAGCCAGGCCAGACTCTGAGTATTCAAATGCAGTCATTACAGGTACTATTCGGGTTTGTGACAGAGATGCTTCAATGCTATTTGATTCAGGGTCTACGTATTCGTATGTGTCCTCGTATTTTGCACCATACCTGGTCATGCCTAGTGATCCACTGAGTGTTCCTGTTTATGTATCTACACCGAAGGGTGATTCTATCATGGTCGATCGAGTTCATCGTTCTTGTGTTGTGGTGATTGGGGGGTCTTGAGACATGTGTTGATTTGTTTCTTTTAGGTATGGTCGACTTTGATGTTATATTAGGGATGGACTGGTTATCCCCATATCATGCTATCTTGGATTGTCATGCCAAGACGATGACCCTAGCCTTACCGGATTTTCCCCGTTTTGAGTGGAAGGGAACTTCTGGTCATTCTACCCGCAGTGTTATTTCGTACGTGAAGGCTCGGCGTAAGGAACAGTTATAGGATTTTCTTGGGAAGGATTTCATTAGACCCAGCGTTTCTCCTTGGGGTGCTTCAGTATTGTTTGTGAAGAAAAAGGATGGTTCGATGAGGATGTGCATTGATTACCGGAAATTGAACAAGGTTACAATCAAGAACAAGTATCCACTGTCGAGGATTGATGATTTGTTCGATCATCTTTAGGGTGCCAAGGTATTTTCAAATATAGACTTGAAATATGGCTACCATCAGTTGAGGATTAAGACATCCGATGTCCCTAAGACAGTTTTCCGCACTCGATATGGGCAGTACGAGCTTTTAATCATGTCGTTTGGGTTGACAAATACCCCAGCATCTTTTATGGATTTGATGAACCAAGTGTTCAGGTCTTATTTTGACTCGTTCGTGATATTATTCATTGATGATATATTGATATACTCCCGCAGTCAGGAGGAGCACGAGCAGCATCTCAGAGTGGTTCTTCAGACTCTGAAGGATAGTCAGCTATATGCAAATTTTTCGAAGTGTGAGTTTTGGTTGAGTTCAGTTGCATTCCTGGGTCATGTCGTATTAGCAGAGGGTATTCAGGTTGACTCGAAGAAGATTGAGGTAGTCAAGAACTGACCTAGACCAGCATAATCTACAGAGATTCGGAGTTTCTTGAGATTGGCGGGCTATTATCGTCGGTTCGTGGAGGGGTTCTCATCTATTGCAACCCCGATGACCAGGTTGACCTAGAAGGTGCCCAGTTCAGATGGTCAGACGAGTGTGAGGCGAGCTTTAAGAGGCTGAAGATAGCTCTGACTACGACACCGGTATTTGTTTTGCCCATAGGTTCAGGGCCTTATATAGTCTATTGCGATGCTTCCCGTATTGGGCTTGGTGTAGTGTTGATGCAGGATGTCAAGGTCATTGCTTATGCTTCGAGGAAAAGTGAATATTCGTGAGAAGAACTATCCAGTGCATGATTTGTAGTTGGCAGCCATTGTTCACGCATTGAATATTTGGAGGCACTATATGTATGGCGTGGCGTGTGAGGTGTTCACGGATCATAAGAGTCTTCAGTACTTGTTCTAGCAAAAGGGGTTGAATTTTAGGCAGAGGAGGTGGTTGGAGTTGTTAAAGGATTATGATATCACCATCTTACATCACCCGGGGAAGGCCAATGTGGTGGCCGATGCTTTGATTAGGAAGTCAGCTGGTATGGGCAGTCTTGCTTTTATTCCGGTCAGTCAAAGGCCGCTTGGTTGGGATGTTTAGTCTTTGGCCAATCTATTTGTGAGGTTGGATATTTCTGAGCCTAGTCGAGTGTTGGCTTGCACGGTTGCTCGTTCTTCATTATTGGAGCATGTCCGTGATCGGCAATTTGATGATCCCCATTTGTGTGTCCTTAGAGACACGGTGCAGCGCGGAGGCGCCAAGCAGGTGACCTTAGATGATGATGGTGTTTTGAGATTGCAGGGGCGAGTTTGTGTGCCCAATATTGATGGGATTCGAGAGTTGATTTTAGAGGAGGCCCATAGTTCCCGGTACTCTATTCATCCGGGCGCCGCGAAGATGTATCAGGATTTTTGGCATCATTATTGGTGGCGTAGAATGAAGAACGATATTGTGGCATATGTGACGCGATATTTGAATTGTCAACAGGTTAAGTATGAGCATCAGAGGCCTAGTGGTTTATTTTAGAGGATTGAGCTTCCCGAGTGGAAGTGGGAGAGGATCACTATGGACTTCGTTACTGGACTTTCGTTGACCCAGAAGAAGTTTGATGCAGTTTGGGTCACTGTTGATAGGCTGACCAAGTCAGCGCATTTCATTCCTGTGGCAGTTTCCTATTCATCTCAGAGGTTAGCTGAGATCTATGTCCGGGAGATTGTTCACCTTCATGGTGTGCCGGTATCTATCATTTTGGACCGGGGCGCGTAGTTTACCTCGCATTTCTGGAGCATTTCTGCGAGAGTTAGGCACCTAGGTAGAGTTGAGCACAGCATTTCATCCTCAGACGGATGGATAGCCCGAGCAAACTATTCAGATATTGGAGGATATGCTCTGAGCTTGTGTTACTGACTTTGGAGGATCATGGGATCAGTTCTTGCCTTTAGCACAGTTTTCCTACAACAACAGCTACCAATCGAGTATCCAGATGGCTCCTTATGAGGATTTATATGGTAGGCGGTGTCGATCTCCGGTTGGATGGTTTGAACCGGGAGAGACTCGATTGTTGGGTACAGATTTTGTTCAGGAGGCCTTGGAAAATGTCAGGATCATTCAAAGGATCATTCAAGATAGGCTTCGTACAACTCATTCCAGGAAAAAGAGTCATGCAGATCACAAGGTTCGAGATGTGGCTTTCATGGTTGGTGAGCGAGTATTGCTCCGAGTGTCGCCTATGAAGGGTGTGATGAGATTTGGGAAGAAGGGCAAGCTTATCCCTAGATTCATTGGTCTATTTGATATTCTTTATTGAGTGGGAGAGGTGGCCTATAGACTTGCCTTTCCACCTAGATTATCAGCCGTACATCCCGTTTTTCATGTGTCCATGCTTCGAAGGTATCACGGCGATCCAACCCATGTGTTAAATTTCAGCACTGTCCAGTTGGACAAGGACTTATCTTATGAGGAGGAGCCGATAGCTATACTAGAGCAGCAGGTTCGTCAGTTGAGATCCAAGAGTTTCCCTTATGTTCGTGTTCAGTGGAGAGGTCAGCCTCCTGATGCATCGACCTGGGAGTCCGAGTCCGATATGCAGGAGTCGTTACCCTTATTTATTTCCTGACTCACGTATTTCCTTCTTCTGTCCGTTCGAGGACGAACGATTGTTTTAGAAGATGAGAATGTGAAGACCCAAAGGGGTCATCACCTATGCTATTACCCATTCCGTACGTTTGAGGCCTTAAAAACCTCATATGTAGTTGCCTCGATTTGCATGCACAGTCCGGGCGCATAGCCGGACAGCTTAAATATGAAATTCTGTGAAAAATGCTAAGATTTGATATTAAAATGAATAAATTTGACTTCGGTCAATATTTATGGGTAAACAGACCCGGACCCTTGATTTAAAGATCCCGGAGGCTCGGTAGGAAAATATGGGACTTGGGTGTATGCCCGAAATTGAATTCCGAGGTCCCAAGCCCTAAAAAAGAATTTTTGACTAAAATTATTTTCTGAAAATATTTATGAAATTAAAAATGAAGTATTTTGATTCCGGCGCCCGGTACAGGTCATATAAATGGTTTAACCATTTTCCGTAAAGTTGGGTTGAACTTGGACGTCGTTTGACGTGTTTCGGACTTACAACTCTAAATTTGAAAATTTATGAAGTTTGAAGAAAACAAACTAGTGATTTTGAGGTTTGATTCATTATTTTTGATGTTATATTGGCGATTTGATCGCACGGTTAAGTTCGTAGGATGTTGTTGAGTTAGTGCATGTGATTTGTTAGGAGAACCGAGGATTCGGGAGTCTTTCGGAGGTGTCTCGGAGTGATTTTGAACTTAGGAAATTTGCTGATTTTTGCTTCAGCTGTTGCAGGTCCATTTGTTCTTCGCAATCGCGAAGCCTCTTCCGCGTTCGCGAAGCTTTAAGTTTTCCTTCATCGCGTTCGCGTCCATTCCCTCGCGATCGCGTAGGGTTATTTGACCCTGAGGGCTTAGCACTCTTTTCCTCTTCGCATTCGCGTACAGCTGACCGCGATCACGTAGCTTTACAGGTCTCGTTCATCGCGTTCGCGTGATGTCCCACGCGTTCGCGTAAGTCAACTTCTGGACCCCAGGTTTTTTACTCTTCACGATCGCGTCCTCCCTTCCACAATCGTGATGGTCTGTCAAATCTACCCTTCGCGAACGCGACCTCCCTTCCACAATCGCGAAGGGCAATTTTTCCCAGTGGTATATAAATATTTCCAGAACCAGTAGCTACACGATTTTTATAGAAAATAACGAACTTCTTCTTCTCCAAAGCCCTTAGGAATCCATTGAAGCCATCCCTCATCGAAACTTCTTGGCTTAGTAAATTTTAACTCATTTCTTTCATTTTTCATCTATATCAAATGAATTCCTAAGCCTTGCAAATTAGAGTAGAAAACTGGGAATTTAGGTAGACTTAGGCCGTTTTGAATTTTCTTGATTTAGACCTCGTTTTGGGGTCGAATTTGAAAACAAATTATATCTTCAGGATCGTGGGTGAATGGGTGACGTGGTTTTGGCCCGAGCCTCGTGTTTGGACCAAGCGGGCCCGGGGTCGATTTTTGTTATTTTGAAAGAATGCATGGAGATGGATAATTAGGCTATGTAATTTAATTATTGAATCCTTATTGATATACATGAGTTGATTATGCCTAGATAATACCATTCCGGAGTCGAATTCTAAAGGAAAGGCGGTGTTAGAGGGTTGATTGCTATATTTTGGACCCGAGGTAAGTGCTTGGTCTAACCTCAGCTTGAGGGAATAGGAGTTGAGTATTATTTGCTATTTTCTAATTGTCAAATACGATGCATAGGCATGGTGATGAGTATCTATACATTGGTGTCTAGCATGACCGTGAGTTTTATTATTGCGAATATTCCGATTTTATTGTAATTTCTATGCCTAATTGATGATTTCTATATGATGTAAAGGGAATGTGAAGAAATATGAGGTAATTACATTCTTTTGCAGCATTGGCTAATATTTTGAAACAAATAATGAAGAAATATGAGATATTACATTCTTTTGGAGCATTGGCTCAAATTGGAGATATTACATTCTTTGGAGAATTGGCTCAAATTGTGAAACGAATAATGAAGAAATATGAGATATTACATTCTTTGGAGCATTCGCTCAAATTGTGAAACGAATAATGAAGAAATATGAGATATTACATTCCTTGGAGCACTGGCTCAAATTGTGAAATGAATAAATTATGAAATGAAAGTGAAAGAAAGAGAAAGAACTGTTGAAATATACCCTTGCCAGGTCCTCGTTGTATAGTTCCCTTGCTGGGATTTAATTGTTTAATTGATGTACCCTTGCCGGGATTTAATTATTTAATTGATGTTCCTTTGCCGGGATTTCTATTTTTATTCTGTTTACTCTCTTGCCCTTGTTTGTGATTGATGTTTGGGTGAGGAAGAGTGTTAAAGCACGAAGGGTGATGTCGTGCCATGTTTTATATTATTATGCACGAGGGGACATTCTGTGGCATGTTTTATATTATTATGCACGAGGGGACATTTTGTGCCATGTTTTATTTTATTATGCACGAGGGGACATTCCGTACCGTGTTTTATTTATTATGCACGAGGGGACATTCCGTGGCATGTTTTATATTGATTATGCACTAGGGGACATTCCGTGCCATGTTTTATATTGATTATGCACGAGGGGACATTCCATGGCATGTTTTATATTATTATGCACGAGGGGACATTCTGTGCCATGTTTATATTGATTATGCACGAGGAGACATTTCGTGCCTTCTTTTATATTATTATGCACGAGGGGACATGATGTGCCGCATCTTTCACTGTTTATTCTGTGTTGTCATTTCCTGTTATTATTTTCGGATATTTCAGGCTGTTGTTTTTCGTTTCTGTCATTTCAATATTTGCTATCTCTTACCCCCAGCATGTTCTCCCCGTAATTGTATTCTTGCTTAGTTTCTGCTATACTATTGAACTGCAAAGGTACACTTTGTTGTCGTGGCTTAGCCTCGTCACTACTTCGCCGAGGTTAGGCTCGGCACTTACTCAGTACATGGGTTCGTTTGTACTGATGCTACACCTGCACTTCTTTATGTTGTGTAGATTACGTAGACGGATCCGGAGGACATCATTAGTGGGAGTGTCTTCGAGCTTATCCTAGAGGCTTCAAGGTCTACCCGCTGGCGTTCGTGGGCCTTGGCGTCTCTTCCATCCTTTTGTCTTCACTTCTGTCTTGTTTTTCCTATAGTTTTAGAGACAATCATGTATTTCCTTTCAGACTTTGTATTTAGCACTCTTATAGGCAGTTCGTGAGTTTGTGACTCCAGGTTTTGGGAAAATTATGCGTCGATGTATTATGTTGTCTCTACTTAGTTTGAAAACCATATTTATTTATTTCCGCTGTTAAGTTGTGAACTATTTAGTTTATTCTGGTAAATCGATGTTAATATGCCAGTTTATCTATACATGTTGGCTTGTCTAGCGGGTTCAATGTTAGACGCAATCACGGCCCAATGGTGGGATTTCGGGGCGTAACAATAGAGAGGGAAATAAATTGGAAAATCATCTTGCCAATTATGCTCTTGATCATGGTAATATTGAATGTCAAGAATTCTGGCAACTTGATGTACAATGAAGGAGAATAATAAATGAGGATAAGCTACAATGTCTAAGTCTGAGGGTGAAAGTGTCCAGGAGTTAAGGAGACAAAGGAGAATGAAGAGCAGGGTGCAGGAGAAATCATTCGACCAACATATTCAAATCCTATGGGAGGAGGATATGTTGATAAGTTTTATACCTAACTCTGTGTTCTTTTTTGCAGGTGAGATAACTATGTCCAGATCCTATGCTTTAATGGTATCCTTTATGGTGGTATTAGTGCTAAACACTCAATATATAGGGAGACTGTTAAAGATAGGTGTTGGTTGATTTTCCCAATGCACACGCAAGTGTACGTGGTCGACAAGTAATATAGGATTTTAAGTCCAGATATCGTACCCACAGGGACTTGTGATTAACTATCAACTAAACTAAACTCAAACAAATATTTTACTAAAATTAATCTAAAATAGTAAATTAAGAGATTAAAGAGACAACTAACTTAAAGACGAATTCAATGTAATTTGATATTCTAGAGTTATGGGTTGGCAAACAATCACGTTGAGTTTTCGACCTAAATCTTCAAATCAGGTTTATTGATTGACGAGGTTAATATTGCTCGTAGCCTTCTCCCGAAGTACAACTCGCCTATTCAAGCTAACCTAACGCCTATATTCCTATGGAATCAGGATTAACAAGAACGCATTAATAATTCCCGTATAATAACCAAGCAAGGCGATTAGGTATATTCCTATCCTAACCGCAAATCCGCTCCCCTGAAGGGTTAAGATCTTGCTCTACCCAATCTTATATGCAATCTAGAATTCCCTCTCCCGAGTTCAACCCTAGATTCGTAGATAGTATTCAATTGGTGATCAAGCAATTAAATAATTAAGCGCAAGATTGAATAAACAAACCAATTAAGATAAAACAATAAGAATAATTCAAGCTTCAACTACAACGTTCATGTAACACCCCAAAACTCTAGAACTAATGAACTATGAAACTAAAAGAATAGAAGAGAATAAAAACTAAGTAGAAGCCTTTCCCAAGTGTGGTGTGTGTTCCTCCACTTCTATCTTTCAATCTCCTTCAATCCTCCATAAGCCCCCGAATGTTATGTTTTGGGTCTATTTATATGTTTAGGATGAACCCTAAACGTGTAAAAGAATTCTATTCCAACTTGGAAACACTTAAA